>OMNZ01086565.1:0-12701 GCA_900303255.1 Lesueurigobius sanzi
CACTGGAGGCAAGGTGGGTGAAGTGTCTTGCCCAAGGACACAACGACAGTGTGCACCTGCAGGGATCGAACCGTTAACCCTCCGATTACAAGACGACCCGCTCTACTACTTGCGCCACCGTCGCCCCCGTTAAAGCGACAGGCGCATGATACTAAAACTTGGACCAATGATAAAATAAAATACTATAATGCGTTTACTCTATTAAACTGGATATTCAACAAGGCACAGCCGACTTAGAGAGAGGTTTATGGATAATTATGCATTTTTTGCGCTGAAAGCTATATGTATACATGTAAAAAAAAAAATGTTGTTATTTATAACCCGGTCCACCTGCACCCGAAGTTTGTCCTCTCATTTGGCTACCCAAACCACCCGACCTGGGTACCCGCGGGTTTCGGGCTGACCCGCGCATCACTAGTGTGCACTCTCTGAACATGCATGCCTGCTAAAACTGATAATTACTGTGGCCTGCTCTCTTTCACCATGGTCACAACAATCCATCTCCCCTCCGGCCACCAACCATTCACTCTCACTCTATTTCATTCTGGACTATATTGTACATGTTTTAGGTGGTTGGGGAAACGGGAGCACACCCCCGTGTCTGCGTATGTTTCCTCCAGGAAAACTGCAAGCGCCACACAGAAAGGCCCCGTCCAGCCCGGGATTGAACCCGGGACCTTGTTACTGTGGAGAACAAATGCTAACCGCTGTGCCACCGTGCCGTCCAATACTGTATCTTCGAACATTTTAGCTTATTCACCTTTCCGACATTACGTTACAAATCAAGCGTCGGTGAAAACACGGCTCTCTTTCATAGGAATGCATTGGACTTTGAGTGGTTATCATTTGGTTTGAGAGGGTCTTTGTGATTTTGATGAAATGTTGTTTGACTATATGCCAACGTGCAAAACAGATATCTGTTTTGTTTTCACCGACACTGGGTCGCGTTGCATTGGTGTGTATGTGGAAATGCCCGGATGTTCGGAAAGGTGAATTCCCTTTGGCAATATTGTCTACACTATGACTTCAGATAACCACCTTGTATCATTCTTTTTTCCAACAGTAGGTGTAGACAAAGAGACAAAATAGATGTTTAAGCTTCAACAAGAATGTATTAATAACACCCAAATTAACAAGACCAACAAGAACATCTGAACTATAGAATTTGCAAATATATCTTTATCAAAAGGTACACAGCATCTCATTTTGGATAACACTGTTGCCAGCAATAGAAAACATGCTCCTAATGACCAGCTAGACAAAGAAAATGTCATTTTTGCATTGGGTAATCAAAGAATAGATTTGGATGAGGACCTAATCTATTTAAATCTCATATTTGCTGCCTTTAGTCAGCATCTCCATGGAAACGAGCTGGAGACGTCCCCACTTCCTGTAAAGTTACAAGTCAGGTCTTAGGAGAGATGAGTGTTTGTTTGTTCATTGTTAAGGTATTTCTCGACAATAAAAATATCTGTAATGAAATAGATGCTTGTACTTTATTCTAATTATTGGGTGAAATGTTACGGGGTGTACCTTTAAATAATAGAGTCTGCATCTGAACTGGTATCAAAATCAAAAGTAGAGTATCAAGACAACACTAATACATTTCTTCTGGTGTTAAGACAGAATGCCACACTCCAAACCAAAGTGACCCTGGTAGTAAATGTCTCAGAGAACATCAAGCCTCTTTCACGAGAGTCCTACATGCCTGAGAAGAGCAGTACTGCGCATTCCCTTTTATATTACTCAGCCTGAAATACCCACACTCTCAGCTCAGAGTCACCACTGTGCACTTGTTGATAACAGTTGTGGGCCTGTGCAAAGCAACCGCAAGGCTGGCTGCAGACATGTCCAGAGGGTGATGTGACCGGGAGCTAAGCACGGCTGCAACTAATAATCATTTGAGTAAACACCATTTCCCATCTTCTAGATTGTTTATCAAATCATACAATATATATACTGTATATAAAAAATGATCCATTGGTAATTACTAAGTCCCTGATTTTATGAGTGTAAACAACACAGCATTGCAGCCCCAGCTTTTTCCTGCATGGTATCCTCTCCTTATATACAGTATGTATGAATGATTTGTAGATTTTGTGTTGGAACAGACAAAAGGATGGCACTTGTACTTGACAACACTTTATTTTTCAATGAATTAATAATAATGAGCACTGTAATGATTCACCTCATTTGATCGACATTTTAAAATTAGACAAAGCCCTACAGGACTAAGATAAGATATGATAAGATGAACTTAATTAATCCCCAAAGAGGAAATTTGTCTTGGGCTACAGTGCTGCTCGCCTGCTCACACAATTCATACAATACAAGTCAGATCCTTCTCCAAAACAGGAAAAAATGCCACATCTGCAGTGTCTCCAACATATTAAAACATTCCCCAGACAGTTTGACTGACTGTTCTGATGAATTATAAAAAATATGTACATTCATAAAAAGAGCATCCTTCAGAATAAATAAGAGAAACACCTGTAGCCTGATAAATAATAATAGTGGCGTACATTTGTATTCCAAGCCTGTGTCACCAGGGCCATAGCCAGGAGTTTAGAAATAATGAAGTGCACATATATTTATGTGGAGGGTCTGGGTGTACTCCCCCAGGAAAGCAGTTTAGTGCAATTTGGTGTATTTTAGATGACCATATTCTATTTTAATCAGTCGTATTACACAATGATGATAAAACAGTAAAATTTTACCAAAACACCTTTTTGTAGCTTTGATAAATGATACAGTAATAAATATAATGTATTGGTTTTATATAGTGATTTTCTGGACAGGGCATTATTCACTTACTCCATACTCGGTGGTGCTAAGTTACTATTGTAGCCACAGCTGCCCTGGGTTAGACTGACAGAAGCGAGGCTCCCAATCTGCTACCACCAACACTCACGCACCCTACATTCACCCAGGCTTCCTGGGATTTCCCCGGCGGTCTCCCATCCAAGTACTGACCAGGCCCTGCCCTGCTTAGTTTCAGAAATCTGACAGGCTCAGTCAGAGCAAAGGCGGTATGGCCATAAGACAGTGTCAGTGCCCTCTGCTAGACAGGTGTGGAATTCCTTAGTTTTTTTTTTTTTTGCTTCCCCTTAGCGACTGACTTGAGCATTTTGGTTATTTCATTACAATTTCAGAACTCTTCACAGGAACAGGCTAGAGATTTACTTTTTTTTTTTACATGTTCAGAAATGTATGCTACAAGCCGCTCGTGTGACACCCCTGACGTAAAGAGAGCGTTTCACTGTGATTGGTGAGATGCAATACGTTTTTTATGTCAATTTGAAAAGAATAAAATCACTTTACATGAATTTGCCCAGTTCGCTAAAGGCTGTGTTTTTGAAGTATTTTGTCAGATGTAGATATTGCCAAATATATCGTGATCGCAATATTTCTCTATTATATCGTGATATAACTTTTTGCCCATATCCCCCTGCCCTAACTGGGTGATTAACCTGTCCCTGGCAAGAGCAGGGAGCTTCAAGATAAAAAGGTTGGGAGCCACTGCTGTAGCATGTCACCTGCTCTGAGATAATAAAACAGGCCTACTACCATACTAAAAATAATGGTATGATTGTAATTGTCTTTATTATTTACTGTTGGTAGTGTGTCGGCAGTGACGAGCAATAACACATTTCATGCCATTACCAATTCTGTTTGTTTAATGTGCAGTGTGATAAAAGCTGTCAAATGGAGATAAATACTGTACAATTTGCAATTGGCTTTTCTTGGTCAAGCCATCCACTTACTTATAGTTAAAAAAAAATACTGTGGATAATTTATATTTAAATTAGTTTAAGGTAATTTGTGTGTTAGTAGGCCCTATTTACTTACTTACTTACTTACAGTCCCAATTAGAGGTTGTATCATACAAACAACAAATGTATGCATAGGTGAACCAACGTTTAGAATATATATACTGTACAGCTGTGTATTTTTTTTAAATGACTCGATTTTCAAAGGACCTTGATGATTACAGAGAATTCACTTGTTAACGTGGATAATGTTTGCACTTTCTATTCCTGCTGACACACCCTATAAACACATGTATTTTGGGAGCTGGTGTGAACAGACCTTATAACAGCCTTTTAACATGTGTACAGGGCTTTGAGGATCTCGTGGAGTCATAAGTGTCAGTGTAAAATCAATTGGCTGTCAACAAGAAGTGCAACAAAGTTTGGTGATGTGTACATCTACAAATTGTGCTAGACTAAATACATCATGAATGTATTTCTCAATGTAATACAACCACAAAAACACAAAACTAATGGTATGCAAATATCATGAACACTGAAAAATGTGGTCATATTTTTGACTAAAATAATCTGTACAAAAATATTAATAATATCACATTTTCAGTTGGATGGCAATAACACAACACAAAAAGTTGGGACAAACTGGAAGATACATTTTCAAGCTCTACTGCAAGTGGATATTGACGTTTTATCAAAGCTCATCACTTCTAAAGGAATCTTGGCCACTCTTTTAAGAAGCTAAGTCACCATCCTGCATAACTGGAGGACAACCTCAGAGCTCCCCTCCTCCCGTCGCACACTTAGCAATTGATTTATGCCCAAAAACAAAAAGCAGTCCCCTTTCTTGGCAGGCACCAGTCGAACGGTGTGGGGATCCCGTCACAGTCATTGGCATTCCACTGAGGACTTCATAGGTTGTCGACGAGGGAGGTAGCGTTCAGAAACTGGGGGAGACTGGGGAGAGGCACCTACTCCAGGCAGCGCAGAGTCGAGGTAAGTCATCATCTTCATCAAGGTGTTAAAGATTTAGAGCTTTGTCACTATCCGACAGTGGAATCAACTCCTAACCTGAAGGCTCAGTGTGGCAAACTGTTGGAGAGGTTGAAAATTATGGTACTAATTCTGTTATGATCTGCCACTGTGTAAAATGGGCTTGGGGTTTCACGTTGGCCATAATTCATACATCAACAACTTTTCCCACTTTTCAACTTAGAGGGGTTTGTTTTTTTTAGCCAAGTGCTTTTATCTGTAATTGGATTTGACTTTCTAATGAGATAATAGGTAATACATTTTTTTGATTTTTTTTTTGCCGACGAAGGTTTTCCATTTAAAAGGTTGCAACATATTGGGACGGGATTGAACTAGCCTCCAATATTTAATTTCTAAAGCATCTTTGATTGGAAAAACCTAATAATCACCAATTACAGATTAGTTCTGAATATTTCCAGCATTTCTACATAATTAATGTATTACTAATTTATATTATTTGGTGCCAATGCCACAATAACCAAGGCTAAAAGAATGTTTCTTTTATTGATTGCCTTTTTGGTAAAGCATTACTTAATGAGAAGTAAGCTATATAAAGCAGAGGTGCAACCCGGCATCTTCAACATCCACGTCAGTTACCCGAGATAGCCACTCCCTTTCTGAACATGGCCTGAGCAATGTCCCCCTTTTAATCATTTTTATGATGCTCTCTGGCTCAGTCTCTGGGTATACCATCCCATGCTATATTTTAGCACTGGTCAAAAACGCAGCTGCTAGAGTTAACAGTAGCATGCAGCGAAGGCCACATGAAACCCATAAAAACCAACTCTCACAGCGAGGAGCCTATCACCATGCGCCGCAAATGAGCCTGGTACATGTAGCTGGGCTTAATGGTCTTAACACAAAGTGCTCATATTAAAATGGATATAGTGTCGACAAACTGAGAAGCAGTAGCAAGCAAGAAAGTGAACAGATAAGACATAGATTATGTTGCTTTTCATGCCTCTATTTTAGAATTTAGGAAGGCCCAATAAGCACAGCAATACAAAAAAGGGATATGGCGATATAAGTGGCAGCAGTAACAACAACTGAACACAAATCCACCAGGTGTGAAACCACATTCCACACAATGTGAAAAATTATTAGGTGTCAAAAGTTGTTCAGGCAAAGACAACCGCAAGAACAAGTTTTTCTATGGTGATTCATCACCCTGTGTTGGCGAGAATCCAAGTCATGATGTCAGCAGTGATTTACAGGCATATGAAGACATCCAAACGGGCTCTACCCACTTTAATGTGGCATGTGACCTATCAGGTGACTATCCTGTTTCCCCGTCTTCCATAGGGACATCACGTGGCTGAGTGCTGGGTTTCACCAAATACTGCACATAAAAAGCACAGGTTAGGTCATGGGATGCACCGTCATTTTCAAATCTAATTTTAATATAGTCCCTAGCTCTGTGGAGCCACTACTGATACGCTTAGGGAAGAAATCAGTTTCAATCAGTCAAAGTGTTCACAATTAAGTATGCCTGCCAGCTCACATCTGAGAGTGGTTATGTTTATGGTGGCCTGTTTGACATTATGACTTTCTGCAGTGCAAAAAATAACAAGGACTTGAAACTGGGCTCCTCTATTACTCCAAACTTTGATTAAATTCGAGACAAAAAATAACCACATTAGAAGAACATTAATTATCTATTTACATAGAGACATTACAATATTATTATTACTATTACCTGTTTTACAAACTTATTTCTTTTTTGCACCCCACTGTGTGATCCTGTCCTAAGAGCTGTTGTAACAAGTGAATTTCTCAATTGTGAGAGCAATAAAGAACTACCTTATCTTATCTTATTAAAAACCTTTAAAACACGATGCTGGTCTCTTCTACATGTGTCGGCTCCAACAAGCCTTTGTCAAGAAATAAAGACCAGCGGCTGCGAAATTTGACTTGCAGCAATCATAAACAGCACCTTATTAAATGACTGATTAAATGACCACACTAGATTCTATTACAATCACATATCAGTTTCAGAATTTTATAAGTGACATTTATCTTTCTAAGTTTAGCCACCACGTGGGCAATGAAAGGCTGCTATGCGCAAGTCGTGGCCCCTGCTGCGAATGGAAGTGTCAGGTCATAAAAAAAACTTTTTATTTGATAAGGACAGGCTCATGTAATGTTACACTATCAGAAGTAAATTACGCTATGTGCGAGATGTGATACGTGGAGTCTAATTTTAAAGGATTTTTTTTTATTAGGGACACATACCAGGTACATCTTTAGCACCTGGCGTTGGCTTCATAACAACAATAATGTGCAGGATTATAAATAAAACAGTAAATAATTGAAAGTTTGTTGTGTCTGACCTGTGTCTGTATAGATTACATATGTGTTTTGTGTGTGTGCGTGTGTTTGTGTGTGGGGAGGGGGGGTGCAATTCTCTTGGTGATACCCTGTCTGTTCTTTTAACAGCTTGTCAAGTCCACTTGTGATTAAACGGCCTCAAGATGTTTCGAAAATCTAAAGACACAGATGGCACCTCTGTGGGCCAAGGTAAGCACTGGAGTGTGGCTCTACTCACAACAAAAGTGCTCCTTAAAACCTTCTCATTAGTTTGATATAGAGTTTCTTCACATACACCAGGGACACAACAAAAGGAGGACTTGTATTTAACAAGTGTTGTGTTTTTTTTTCTTTTTTTTTTACACATATAGTCATCTGTATCCGTGCAGCAGTGTGGTTAATGCTAAATATTTAATGGCAGCTGAGAAGGGGCTGAGATGTTCATTTTAGTAACAGCTTTTTAAGCCCTGAGGCGACTGTCATTCATCCTCACCATGTTAGAACCACTTAGAGTAAACGTCTAGGAAAAGAAAGGCAGGAAAAAATAACATGACCGTGTTATTTGTGCGGATAGGCAGTTGAAGTGTGGTGGATTATGTGACCAATGATGGGTGGAAATAGGGAGCTCTGTTTCCTGACCACAAACATGATAGTCGTGTTGTGCCAAAAAAGTTGCAAGTGAAGTGTCACAGTGAGTTAAACAAGAACTTGGACTTGTGCATTTGTGAGGTGTTGTATTTTGCTCTGAACAAAGTAGAATCTGTGATGGGTTGACCAAAATTCAACATTTATATAACACATTAATGACTCCGTGACTTGTACCTACACTTACGTGAACACTTGGGGTGATATGACATGTATTCTTCTATGTCCTTAAGTAATAATTATTAGACCTGATCTATATCTGAGTACACTGTGCTGACATGTGCTATATGCTCTTTAAATATGCTTTATCAGGTGATGATGACGAGATTTGTATCGGTAAAGAAGGTATGCAGAGGGAACATTGAGTAGCTACGCATTGATTCGCCCTATTACTATAACTGCATGAAAATCCTACTTGCTTCAGAATAACGCGTACATTTGTATGTGCGTCGATATGTAGGTAATTACTACATATCGGTTTTGGGTGGATTAAATGTAGGTGTAAATTGTTTATTGATTTACTGATAAAACTGTAATTTTCTGTGCAACTGCCACATTCTACAATGAAATGTGGAGAACCTAGCAGCCAGTAACAAAATACATTCTAATATCTAAACGTATTAGAATGTGCTTAAGCATGGTTTATGTGTCCATTTGACAAGAAGACAGCACCACCATGAATGTTACTTTACATTTGATGTCTATACCTTGTATTTCTTTTGTCATATATGGTGTTTGACTTGGTGACTTTTTGCTGACATTTGACAGTGGGGTTCAAGAAAAAGTCGAGGGTCCCCGGGGTGATGATTACACAGTTTGTTGAGACTCTGCCAGAGGGGACAAGTCATCCAGATTTCACTCGCAAGCCAATCGCTTTGACTATCCAAGAGGGTAAGAAAACTAAATCAAATCCATTTATTTTTGTATAGCCCAATACAACGACAAGAGTTGCCTGACAGGGCTGCACCGGCATCAAAGCAATGGCAGCAGCACTTAGGCCAGACATAATGCAGACCCTGTCCCTAAACTTAAAACTCATCCTAACCATAATTTAAATTCATATATAAACTTAATAGCTCCAACTAAAAAAAGCCTCACTAGGAGTGTCGTCCAATGAGAATGTGTGGGGGCGGGACTTATGGCAGAAATGGGTTGGAAAAGACAATAAGGCGTACTAAAGTGGTTTATATGGTATTTGTGTGTGTACTTGCAGGAAAGTTTGCCTTTTTCAAAGCCATTGTGACCGGAGACCCCACACCCAGAGTGTCATGGATTCGGAACAATGGAGACGTCTCTGATGCATCGAGATACCAACCTAAATATGATCCAAACACTAATGAGCATACATTTGAGGCAAGTAATACAAGGAATATCTCTGTAAATCAATAGTAATAGAAGGAGGCAAATGCATAAAATATCCTGAATGGAAACCACAGTCATTCATTCAGCCATGTTAAGCTGGAGACACACTAGAGGAGTTTTAGCCCCATTTTGAGCCTCCCTGAGTTTGAGGAGGCATGGCCTAATAACACTCTCCAACCAATGATTTTTTTGGAGTGCCACACACATGGCACTCTGCACAGTTTGTTATAACATTTTTAAAGCCTCTATTGTGTCCACAGCTTTAGTCATCAAAGTCACAATGAACACACTTAACATCACAGAAGCAAGAACCAAAACTAAATACCACGCTAATGACCATGTACATAGAAACAACTTTAAATGTGTCATTTTAATCAAAATGATATTACTGCAGTATACAAAAGGATTGAAGTGTGTTGGTATGGTATGCTGTGTGCAATTTAGATTATGAGAGGATAGAAACATTTTACATGTAATTACCACAGGGAATAACTTTTATATTCACAAATTTGAATAATAACCTATATCAGAGCTAATCTCAAATTAAATCCATATTCTGGAGTAAACACTGTGATGCCACTGTCTGGGGCAACAGTGCTGCAGGTGGTAGAGCGGGTCATCGTGTGATCAGAAGGTTTGGAGTTCGAATCCCAGCTCCTGCATGTGCACACTGTTGTTGTGTCGTTGGGCAAGACACTTCACCCACCTTGCCTATTAGTGCTTTGAGTACCTTGTCTAGATAGAAAATTGCTATATAAAAATGAATAAAACGGCACCAATCAGTGTTTTCACAATGTTTTACAAATCTACCGACAGGTATCAATAAAGTCAACTGAACTGAACTGAACTTATTTTATGAACTGAAAACTCAAACAGTGAAACAGAAAGAAATGCCGCACACCATCGATCCTTGCAATAGATTTATTACAAGGAAGACCTTGCTGGGTCGAAACGTTAAATGAATCTATTGCAAGGATCGATTGTGTGCAGGATTTCTTTGTTTCACTGTTCGGGTTTTGCCCTCATCCTACACACCCAGACTCTTGCCTTCTTCTACAATTATGAACTGAAAACTGCAATGGTACACATCTGTGTACCTCGCTTGAGAGTAAAGGATAGATACAAACAAGTCTTCTTTGAAAACGTGTAAAAAAATGTTTTTGTTGTTTTGAACAGATGCCAAATGTGCAGCCAGATCAAGCAGACACATACAAATGCATCGCCATAAATGATTATGGACAGGCCTTTGTCGCCGTTGTTCTGAATGTTATCGAAGGTAAGCACGGTCGGACAGTGTATCAACCAAATTTAGTTTTCAAGTGCTTTATTTACACAATAGTTTATAATCCATTAATCCTTATAATTAGCTAATGATCTACTTACATCATTGCATAATGACAATACGTTTCCCTCTTAATTGTCCTAGTTGGTTTTAAAAAGAATAAAGCTGTTGAACAACCTGTCGATGCAACAGATGGAAATTTTAAGACTGTCCTTAAAAGAAAAAGGTACATTTCAACCACTCGTATAGATGTGCAACATATACTGTGTGTGTTATAACTTGTATTTTAAAATAATTTTAGCAAGATCCGACCCAAATCCGAGCAGACTGAGAGGAAGGACGGTGAAATTGACCCTAAGTTTTGGGAGCTATTGATGAGCGCTGACAAGAAAGACTATGAGAGCATCTGTGCAGAGTATGGAATCACTGATTTCCGTTGGATGCTGAAGAAACTGAATGAAATGAAGAAAGAAAGAGAAGAAGAACAAGCCGAGGTTTAACACTTTTCAGTCTTGCAAGAAATGTAGTCAACAAGCAGATAACTGTCCTTTTCTTATGTGTTTGTGTTCAACAGTTTGTAAAAAATATCTCAAGCCTGAAGCCGATTCAAGTTAATGGAGATGGCAGTGCATCCTTTGAGCTGAACATGGATCTGCTCGAACCAAGCAGCCACGTTTACATTTACAAGGCAAGCATGAAAATCAAAGCACTTTGTAAGGACTCACTAAAGTATGAAATACAAAAGAGCAGAGGCCGTGTTCCTAAAGATTCTGAGAGTCCTCTCAGAGAGCTCGTAACTTAACCTAAAAATTCCTAGCTAGGAGTCTTAGCTTAGAAGTGATTCCAGAGCATTCTCAGAGAACTCTGAGCAAGGAATCGACAAAAAGTCCTATCTTAGTGAGGAGGTGTGGCTGACCCCTTTGCTACATACGAGTCATCATTTCAAAAGCTGTGATTGGTTGATCCTAAAAGCGAGACAAAAAAAATATGCTTTTGGTGATAATGGGCAAAGGATGGACCCAAAAATCAATAAACTTAATCATAGAATCTACTCTTGTTAAGACTGTCATAATATATCATATAAAAGAAAATAGCAGATAGATAGCATTAAAATAAAATAGATAAAATAAACAAAATAAAACGAAACGAAACGAAACGAAACGAAACGAAACGAAACGAAACGAAACGAAACGAAACGAAACGAAACGAAACGAAACGAAACAAAACAAAACAAAACAAAATAAAATAAAATAAAATAAAATAAAATAAAATAAAACAAAACAAAATAAAATAAAATAAAATAAAATAAAATAAAATAAAATAAAATAAAATAAATTAAAATAATTTTAAAAAGCTGTACTTTAAAATCATCTTACAACTTGTGTGGAAACTTAGGCCCACTTGCACAGTATTAACATAGTGATTTCGCACATTTCTACCCGGCTTTGGTGTTAACGAGGGTAAAATGGCTCAGCTTTCATCAATATCTGTGATTGCTGACTGGCCTGTAAGAAGCAGTGTTGGTTGGCTGAACAGTAATGGAGAAGAAAAGAAAAAGGAAACCCAACTGGACAAAGGAACAGTGTTTGCTTCTGGCTCAATTGGTCAATGAGCATAAAAGTATTTGGAGAATATCTCTCCTGTCTCTTCCGTCCGCCATTTTGTCCTCTGCTTAGGGAACTCCTACGCTACTAAAAGTCCTCCTCCCTGCTCTTAAGAGATCTCACCTCTTAAGAGCTAGGATCCTTTAGGAATAGCATTTTTTCTTTACTAGGATCTACTCTTCACTTTTAGGGGAAATTCTATGATTTGTCATGATTCTAAGAATTTTCTTAGAATTTGGCCACTAGGAGCAACTCTTTGCACTAAGAATCTTTAGGGATATAGCCCCAGAATTTAAATACGAAGGCAAAAATATTTAAGTGAAAAATGGAACAAAAAATAATAATAATAAAATTAAAAAAAACGCAGAACAGAATCATCTAGAAACAACTAGACTATGACTAGTTCTCCAGTCACTGCTGCAGGACTCCAGTCACTGCTGCAGGACTCCAGTCCATCCGGGGACGTTTACCAGTTTAAATTTCTTCTGCAACTCTTGCTGAACATTGCTATTGGATTCTGGTCGACCAAAATTCACCACTAGTCCATCCGTCCAAGGGAAATGGATCCTTCCTTTAAATTGGTTTTCTCTGAGGTTTCCTCAATTTTTTTACCATGTGGTTCTTGGTTTTTTGGGGTTTTTCCTCGCCGCAGAGGAAGGTCTAAGGACGGGGGATGCTCTAAGCTTGTTACTCTAAGTGATT
>OMNZ01086595.1:0-11492 GCA_900303255.1 Lesueurigobius sanzi
GCGGAGAGCCGTGTTTTCACTGACGCTTGATTTGTGACGTAATGTCGGAAAAGGTGAATTGGGTATTTTCTTGCTTGTGAAATATCCGCGCTATGGCTAGCAGTTAGCACGTAGCTGATTAGCCTCTGTCGTACTTTTAAACAATTTTTATTTTTTTTCAATTTTTGAATGGGATTATTACTGCCGGCACCGAGGCGCGTGCGTGTACAAACGAGCTGGTGGGCGGGACTATGATGCTCTTTCATGTCAAGAAAACAAACCATGACTTAATTTAAATCTCAATAAATAATTCTTCCATTCTTCCAAGAAGTGTAAAAGTATCTATGGTATGGTATTTTGAAATTCCTTTTGTGTTCTATCACATCAGACTTTTACACTTGATCTTTTACTCAGTTCAAAATGATTTGATACAATTTACTTTTTACTCATACTTGAATGAAATAAAATACATTTTAAAGGTGAGTATTCTGGCTACACTACCCACCTCTGCACACGATTAACAAATTACATGTTGTGATTTGAAGTTGACGACTAATAAACAATTTGTACACAGTGCCACTTTATGCGGTCAACACCACTCTGGGTTTAGCCATGGCCTTTGACCCCAGTAATGAAAGGTCTCTGGTAAGTTTTTTTTTGCATGTATTGTTATTATATATATTGTTTGTACAAAGATTGAATGAAGCGGATGTGAATAGACTGAAGACAAGTCAGTGGCTCAGACTGAAAGCAGAAACAGGGATTAATTATGGCTGCACTGCACAAGATCAAAGTTTAGCTACTAGGGCATGCCACTAGCCTGGCCTTAGCCATCCGTAAACTCCGGTCAATTATTTCCATTTCCTACATGTACGTCTGGGTCTGATCTCAATGGCTGCGTTAACATCGGTTGAATTGCCTCGGACCATTCAGCGAGCGGGGGAGGCGGGTGTTGTAGGTGACGTCAGGCATGTGCAGGAAATGATAATACGGATGGCTAAGGCCAGGCTAGCGATTGGGTAAAATCAGATCCAATCGTTTCGAACTTTAAAAGGAGTTGACCCCTCCCACCTGAAAACGGAGCTCAATTGTGAAGATCCAGACCCTCTGTACGAAATGAGTACGAGGGTATGGTAAGACCAGGCTAGCATGCCACCATTATATCATGAAGGATGGGACACAACCTGAATGTAGAGTATGTGGGGAAAAGAAACCATCGATCACATTGAAGCAGGATGCCCAGAGTTGGCAAAGACTGAGAATATCCATTGACACAACAAAGTAGCTGCCTATCCATTGGGAGTTTTGCAGAGAATACAGAATAATAACACATAAAAACGGTATGTAAAAATCCTCTGGGGTATGCCAGTCCAGACTGATCAAGAAGTGAAAGCCAATAAACCAGGACAGGTGTGTTTGCGAAAGTTGATGAGGAGCCGGACAGCAGCATTTTCATTCAATCATTCATTAAGTTAATTTTGTTTTTGTCTGAGAGTAATATCTTCTCAAGCATGATATCTAAGAAGCCATGTTAATTATCATCAGATACATTAATTTGAAGAGTTGTACATCAGACAGGCCTGTAGCACTTTGTTATGTATGAATTTATTGTAAAAACAAAGCTTATTGCAAAAGCCTTAGTTTACACTTTGTCCTGTGACTTCAAGGCAATAACGAACATGTTTCCCATCAGGTTTGTGGCCCAACCGTTCCCAAGGATTGCAAGAGCATCACTATGTACAACGGTCTGTGCTTAGAGATCGATCAAAATAACCTCCTCAGAAAAACAACTCCGACCTCTGCTGCAGGTATACTATATGTTATTGTCGCATTGTACATTTGCATGACTCTGAACTTATAATTTTTGTCTTTTTGTTTTGCCAGATTGCCCGGGTCGACCAGCAGACATTGCTTTTCTGTTGGATGGTTCAGGCAGTGTTAAAAGTGAGGAGTTCAAACAAATGAAGCAATTTGTCATAAATGTGATCAGGTCTTTTCTTGGAAAAGATTCAAGGGTGAGATCAATCATTTTTCAGTAGACTGAAAAAGACTTTATTATTATTATTATTATTGTTGTTGTTGTTGTTGTTGTTAGAGTGATTGAATTTGTTTTGTTTTGATCTTTCAGTTTGCTATCATACAGTTCTCAAATCGCTTTCAGATCAGTTATTTCTTCAACCAATTTTCAGTCAGTCAAAATTGGCAGTCACAAATAAACAACATAGGACAATTAACTGGAGGAACAAACACAGCTAATGCAATAACAAGAGTTGTGTAAGTGACACTAAAGCCATTTTGTGATCTCTGGGATAAATTCATATAAATAATGTAATTTTACTATATTTCACAAATGAGCACACATTTTAATAAAGAATGTTTTTCCTACAGAAATGAAGTTTACAAATCCTCGCGTGGAAACAGACAAAATGTAAATAATATTTTGATTGTCATTACTGATGGAGAATCTCAGGATGGCAGACTTTTACCATTCGCAACAGCAGCAGCCGATAAAAAAAATATAATTCGATTTGCAATTGGGGTAAGATATGAAGCTTGCCTCTAAAGCATCTGCGCTTTTACTCATCATCTGAAACACTTATCACACTAAAATCTGTAGGTTGGTCACGCCTTCACCTCCTCTGACGCCTACAAGGAGCTTGTTGCTATTGCCTCATCACAAGACCAGGTCTTTCAAGTTCAAGGTTTTGCTGCCCTTGACCAAATAAGAAGGACTCTGCAGGAAAAAATCTTCTCTATCGAAGGTAAAGTGTTTTCTATTATACATTTCAGTACATGGTCATAAACATTGTATATTCTCTTTTATTGTAACTCTTCCCACATTTTATTCAGGATCACAAACAGGAGGGGAGACTTTGGCAATGGAAATGTCCCAGCTGGGCTTTGGTGCAGCCTTTTCCAGAGAGGTACTGCTTTAGACGTGAGTGCACTTTATTTTGTCTTTTTAAATATTCATGTTTTATTCTCAGGGATTTCAAATGACAGCTGTAGGAGCCAACCAGTGGAAAGGAGCGTTACAAGAATACACGTCTGGTACAATGACTAGTTTCTATGAACCAAAGGATATTGACAATGACAGTTATTTGGGTAAAAATCGTGTTTTTAACGTAAGTGACATGGTGCAGTTTCTGATATATTTCTAACACATATTTCTTTGTAGGATACTCCATAGCCATTGTAAATACTGCTTCTGGGACCTTTACAGTTGTTGGTGCACCACGATATCAACACAGAGGCATTGTAATGCTTGTTTATAGCATTTACAATCAAAAAAGGATTGATCCAGTTGGTTGGCAGGTGTGTCTTCAACATTGTTTTGAAGCACTTGTTTTGAAGCAGGACTGATGACTAGACTTGTGGTGTCACTGTCAATGCTACAGTTTCAGAGTGGTGAATATTTTGGGGCAGAGGTTTGCACAATGGATGTCAATAAAGACAGCCTCACCGACCTGCTTCTGATATCTGCTCCAATGCACAGTGAGAGAGACAGAGAAGGAAGAGTCTATGTGTGCAAAGTGTCCAATCGGGTAAAAGCTGCTTTATCTTCTGTCACACAATCCTTCAGATTAGTAGCTTCACCACCATTAACATCATTTTTAAAATTGATTTGTTTAGGATGTGGATTGTCACTTCAATACTGAGTTAGTCCTGAAGGGGGCGCCAGAAAGAGGAAGGTTTGGATCAACTCTTGCAGTGCTGCCAGATATGAACGCAGATAATTTGGCTGATTTGGCTGTGGGAGCGCCTTTGGAGAACGGTGGCCAAGGCAGTATTTATATTTTCCATGCGTCTGGGTTTGGGCAGATTAATCCTACCTATTCACAGGTAAGTAAAAAACATTGTTTATAACTGACACCCCCATAAACATTCATCCTCTTTCCCCATATTTGTCAAGTGTATCTTTCAAAAGAAACATGAACCAATAACACCATTACTTCCAGGCTTTGAATGCTAATATATTGTTTTGCAATGTGTTCTTTGACATTGACATATTTATGATTTTTTTTCCCCAAGAGAATTACTGCTTCTGAAGTCAAGCCAGGTCTGACTTATTTTGGCATGTCAATCAGTCAGACGTCACTGGATCAGAGTGGTGATAGCTTACCAGATTTGATGGTGGGTTCAAAAGGCACTGTTGTCCTTCTCAGGTAAATACAACTACATTTTCATTTTGCACACATGCACTTGTACTGTATGTATATTAATGTGTTTCAGTACATTTTTTTCTTCAGGTCTAAACCAATTGTCCAAGTAGATGCTACAATATCATTCACGCCGCAGCAGATCCCAACTCCACCCAATAATGCAGAATGCTCAAACTCTCTTGAGGCCACTGCTAAAGTCTGCTTCCCGATGTTTAAAGTCTCTATCGTCGATCAAGGTAATAATTTAAGTTTCAGTTCTTGGCTCTTCAGTTTTTACTCACAAAACATTTATGTATTTATCAGCCCAGGCAAGAATCAATTACACTTTTACTTTGGATGCAACACGCGTTGGCCCACATGCCCGAGCGTTCATCAGGGAAAAGGAACAACACACAACTGGAAGTCTCACCATTATGTTGGAAAAGGAGGCTTGTGTTGACATCAGCTTCTTTTTAGAGGTCAGGCATTTTTAATTACATCCAGAGTGATAATGATAATGGTTTCATTTTAAGACCAGTACATTTGTACACACTTTTATAGCGTTGCCCAGATGATGTTGCCGATCCTCTTTACAATAAGTTGAGTTATTCATTTGATGGGTTGTCCTCCGGTGGAGAACTTAGTCCAAGTCTTTCTCAGAAGTCATCGACAACAGTCAATAAAGATGTAAGTGAATATTAGTGTTTGTGCCCATATAGTGTTAAAACATTTGTATATATTTCATCCACAACTCTTAGCTGGCATTTGAGATAAATTGTGGGAAGGACAACACATGCATTGACAACCTTATAGTCGACTTCAACTTCACAAGGTATTGTTGTTTTTGTGATTGCTTTTGTTTTAGTGATTTTCAGATTTAAATTAAAGTAACTAAAACAGTTTGACTTTATAGAACATCCGTGGTGAAAGTAGGCATTGATGACTTGCTCAATGTCACAGTGTCCATAGAAAACACAGAGGAAGACTCGTACAGCACCAAAGTCTTCCTGACGTATCCACCTGGCCTCTCCTATCGGAAATTCACTGGTCTAAAAGTAAGATGTTTACCTATCAGTCCTTATGGTCATTTGCCCGTATGTTATCTTTTTCATTTTTGCAAAATGTCTTTTCTATTGTGTGACCAAGGGGAGAATTGACTGTACCTCCCGGGACAGTGATGACGGCTTGACGCGCGGACAGACTGAATGCTTGATTGATAGACCTATTTTTAAAAGCAAATCAACGGTATGTTTTTGTATGTTATAGTAATTTCTCCATTGTGAGATCAATAGTCTTATCTTATTTTATTCTTATCCCAAATTCATGTTTTAATTAATTTGGCATTGCTGTAGGCCCTTTTCGTTGTCTCTTATGGCTTTAACACCAAGGTTGAACTTGATAGGAAGATATTTGTCATTGCCAACGCAACCAGGTACAATTCATTTACAAAAAAAACAAAAATTTGTCTTTAACAAAACTGTTTTCATCCTATTTTAATTTTGTTTATTTTATTGTAGCGACAATCCACTGTCATCCTCATCTTCCCAGCGTCACAAAAAGAGAGAGATTGATGTTAAATACAGCATTTCAGTAACAATTGGAAGGTCGGCTTGACATATTATCTAGCGTTAATAGGCCTACATTATTTTACAATTATTTTTCCTAACATGAAATCTCTGCAGTTCGCACAGTTACACAAATTTTACTTCTGGTAAGAATGATCTGCAGAAGCCAGTCAATCAATCTATCAAGGTAATTTACAGGAAATCTTGATGTAAAACACATTTATTTTGACACTATTGAATAAATTAACTTTTTGTAGGTTACAAATGAGATCCGATCTGTGAAAATCTCTGCGGTGATTCGAGTGCCAGTACAGCTTGGCGATAAGGATATCTGGGTGGATTCTGATAATTTAACGGTAAAATACACAGACGTTGACAATTTCACCTGCCTAAAGACAAGTTATGTTTCAATTTCACTGTTTATTTGATATGAATAATGTTCAATCTTTCACTTCTTCATTATACTTCATTCTATACTGTATATATATTTTTTTTTCAGATTGCAGGTTGCTCAAAAGTCAATGACGAAGAGCCTGCTCTGACAGATTTTGTTCCACGAATACAGGAGAATAAATTAGTGGTTTGTATTGCCGTTTCATTACCATCATGGTGACAGTAGACTTTAATATTGCAGTTGTCAAATCATTGTCTTTTCATGCTCAAACAGGACTGCAGTGTGGCCAAATGCAGGGTTTTCAGGTGCACTCGCTTCATGACACAAATGGACAGTAAGGACTACTTTATCTCTGCTAACCTGAGCTCTGGGTGGATTCAGCAGGTGCTCGATCTGTTTAATATGTCAGTACGACCCGATAGAAACGTCATATTAAACTTTTGTCTCACACAGATTGGACTTGAATCTGCCAAATTTCTCCTGATCACCACAGTCTCTCTGGAATATGATACAGACAAATATATTTTCTACACAGCTGAGACCAACAACAACCAGACTACTCGCAAGGTAAAGTGCCACTTTATTTGCACTGTCGACAAAATAATAGAAACATTTAATGAATACAATGACAAGACAGCTTTTTATGTAGATGATTTGAAATTTGTATTTAAAAACCTGAACATACAGTATATTGTTTCCCTTCTATTGAGTAGGCTATAACGCTGTGTATTGAATTACCTGCGTGGTTTTGAAACCTCTTTAGAATAAATACAAATGGCTTGTATTTATTGGTGACAACAAACAGGAAATCATTATGAATATTAATAAAACTAAAATCCATATAATAAAAATAAAATTAACTTCCCGTGCCAGTTGTTTGTAAAGGTAGGGCCGAAAGAACATAGTAATTATAATTGTATATATAATAATTATCAAATCAGCAGACGGACCCCCAAAGGTTGTCTACAATTCACATAAAGAAATACACTTTGAAAGTTAAAGTGTTAAAATTTTGATGTATTTGTGGAAGTATTTATCACTTATTTTATTGTTAGTTTATTATTTATTTATTCGCTCATAGCAAAAAATACAACAAAATCAATTGACAAAGAGTGTGATGGAGGTTACCAAAAACCCTCAAGGGGCTTAACGACTCCAATAAACTAAATTAAATACAAACATAGATTTAAAACAGTTGTGCAAAGACATGTTACACAAGAAACAGTCAATCAAAAGTTAGTAGGATATACCTAGAGGAAAATGACTCTGACTTCAAAGCTTTTTTAAATTGAGATATTGAGAGCTCTGTGAGGTGGGTTGGAAGTTTATTCCATATATTGTATCCTCTGTACAAAACACTTAGCTGTGATGGAGTGGTCCGCACAAAGGGAACCCTGATGAGATGGCTCCTCCGAGTTGAATTCTCATGTGATTCATTGTTAAACAAAAAATGTTGTTCAGATGTTGAGGTAATAGATTATTAACAGGATTGTAAACAAACTGAGCAGTTTCAAGTTGGCTGACTTGGTAAACAAAAACTTAATTCAGCAAACAAAGGCTGAGACGCATTTCTACGATCAACACAGAATATGATTCTCAAAGCTTGTTTCTGAAGACTAAAAATAAGCTCAAGTTTGGTTTTGTGGGAGCTGGCCCAAACAGATTATTATGCAGATATATCATTGCATAATACAATGTTGTTGCAACATTGGTATTAATCAAGTGCCGGGTTTTTCCTAATATACCCACAGCTTGGGCTATTTTTGTACTCATAAAACTAAGATGGGGTTTCCAGGATAATGCTTCATCTACTATAACACCAAGAAAATGTGTTGAATTAACATTCCTAATAGGGATTTTTATCAATTTGGATTTCGAAAGAGGAGCTGAAGGAATTAGGTTTTGTTCCAAAAACATAAAGCTTGTTTTTTTATGTTGAGAGACAGTTTATTTGACTTGAACTCGGGCAGTTATAATTGACAACTGATGAAATATTTCAAAATTGGGAATTTTGTTTTTTTTGTTTTTTTTTAGCATCATAATAATTTCCTTGCAAATAAATGATCTACTCAAGCAACATACATCCTTCAATTAATTTCATGTTTTAAGCAGCTGCCCCTAAAGCCTCCACAGTCAGTGTTTATGCTGTTCTGAGTGGAGCTGAGCGTAGCATTAGCTGTGATCTCCATCTGACGTTGGTCCTGACTTCAGCTGAGTCACATGATAATTATATCACATCCACAATGATATAAAAAATTACAACGATATCCAAAACTCATACCGGTATATCGATATAGGATACGATATGGCACAGCCCTAACTTGAACCATGACGATAGCTTGTCAGGTTCTTTGTTAATTACTTTTTCAAGGACGTTTGGATCTTTATGGGAATAAAACACACTCGTAACATCGGCAAACAAGATTTTTGAGAGTTTATCTGAGGCGTTAGGAAGGTCATTAATGCATAACAAAAATAACAATGGACCCAAAATAGAGCCTTCAGGTAAACCGCACTGTAAAGGAAGGGGAGGAGATTCTAGCCCATTATAATTAACAGTTTGTGTTTGCTTTTGTTAGATAGCGAGAGAACCACCACAATGACTTGTGTTTTATGCCGAGAAATTACAGCTTCTTTAGAAGAATTGTATGGTTAACGATATCAAATGCTTTGGACAGATGCAGACAGTGTTTTCCTTTCGATCTTTGACTTTGCATATTTCAGTCAGTAATTGAACTGGAGCCATGTAGGTAGAATAATGTTTCCTAAAGTCGTACTGATGAGAATACAAAATATTGTTTTTGTCAAGATATTTGATACATCTATTACCAACTTCTCTCTCAAGACTCTACATTGAGTTGCTAAACAATACATACTTTTTTTGAAAAGAGGGAGGCCTCTCATGGATCTATAAGGGGGGTGCACCATTAAGTATTTCAGGGAGTTGAGAGAATAGTCATTTTTATTTTTTATTCAGAATGTTGGTGTTTCATCATTGAGTGTGTTTCTGCAGATTGAATCTGAAGTGGAAGTCTATACTGAGGTGGACTTTACTAAAGAAATCATCGCAGGATCTCTGGGAGCACTGGCGCTGGTGCTGTTATTGACAGCTGGTCTGTACAAGGTAAGAATTTCTGTTCAGCAATAATGACTAATGCATTCATAACCACTGCCCAACACTGTCTGTGTCTATAGGCTGGATTTTTCAAGAGCAAATACCAACAGATGATTGCTGATGATGCCGAAGGACAGGAAGGAGCTCCAGAGGACCCACTGGCATAATATTGGTCATAATTATTAATTAAATACCTTATTTCTGCATTTCACAACAAAATTATATAAAATGCAATGAGCATGTGCAGTTGATAATTGGAATAAGTCATCATAGATTTTTTGAAAGGCCCGGAGGCCTGGTTTACATGGCTGTAACGTTGTGACACCTTCACTCTTGCATCAAGAATTCTAGATTCAAATAAAAATGTTGCTATATTTAGTATTTATTTAATGTGGGGTAACAATTATACATTTAAAAGGCTTGTTGCAAGTAAGACATAATCAAAATACTTTTGTTAAATACAGTTACAGTAAATAGAGCAAATGCCAAAGGTGGCCCTTACAAAGACATAAGTAACATGGAGGTAATGGAAAAGATAAAAAGAATAACAGAGGAAAGAACTGAGCTTCCTCCTGAAGCTGCTGTTGTTGTTGCTGCGGCTGCAGCAGGAGAAGACATGTCTCCCACAGTTTCCTTTATGAATGAGGTGAAGTGTGATGTTCTGGCAAAGGCCTGAACGTCAGAGTGAACAGCTTTAGCTCCTCCTGCAGTGACCACTCCCACCTGAAACCATGATGCACCTGAGTGGCACAAAAGCGCACCTCCTTCGTCTCCCTGAGTTATAAAGAGGAAAGAAAACAGTTTTAACGCTCAATATGTTTGTGAATTTTCTGTAATAAACTGTATTGCAAATACTAAAACCAAAGCCAGCTTTATTGGTTCTCAATATGGTTCTCTTTGTTATTTCACTCTCAAGCTTATATTTAGTTGACAGAGGTTTTACCTTCTGAAAATCCATGAAAGATGTGCAGATATTCTCCGGGTCAAAAACACCGCCACAACTTGCAACATGAACATTTAGATCTCTCAGAGTTGGCACGTTTACTGAAAGTAACAAAATGACATAACCTATGTTAAATGTAAATGTTCTGAATGCATACACTTGTACTGTACATACCACTGGCCTTGCTGCTACCTCCAAAGCCTAACACCGAGCATCGACTGCCAACTGGGAACGAATCGGTGTTGCTCGTGTCCACACACACAGGCTGGACATATCTAGTGTAGCTAACTGATCTTGCCAGCTTCAACAGTGCAATGCTGGATCCTGACTCTTCACGCACTTGGATATCCACAATGCTCATGGAGCTGTTCTCCTTTTGTCCGAAAGACACTGTCCAATCTCTGAGATTTGGATTTGACCTGAGAAATACATACATTTTTAAATACATTTTCTTACTTTGCATCATTATGTTATCTAAAGCTTACACTGAGTTTGACAAACAGTTTCCAGCCGTAAGAACAAAGTTTTCAGAGATTAGAGTGCCTCCACAAATGTATGCGCCATTTTTGTAGATACGGACCATCCAAGGCCACATCTCAGACATGCTGTGGTCATTCCTCATAGAGGGATTTGGAGCAAAACCACATGATGAGCCTATGAAATAAAAATAGGTCATATAGTGATGAATCATGCTATTGAATAGAACATCGTAGTCCCGCCTTTATCCGGGCTCTTTCTGGTGCCAGGAAGTAAAAATCCCATTCAAATTCTCCACAGACTTCGAAAAATTCAAATTGTAAGAGTAATGGAGGCTAATCAGCTACGTGCTAACTGCTAGCCATAGCACGGATATTTTACAAGCAAGAAAATACCAAATACTTGAAAACACAGCGAAATGCTTTTATAACTTTTTGGTTTACAATGTTTTGGATGAAACTTTAATTTATTATTGTGTGTTTTATGCCCATAAGTCTCCACGTAGCTGATTAGCGGCTATCGTTCCTTAATTTTTTTTTTTCGCAAAGTCTATGCAATTTTTGAATGGGATAATTACTTCCGGCACCAGGGCGGCGCTTGTACTGACAAGCTCTATTTTATATATAAAAAAGAACACACAAAAAAAACTTACGGACAGGACTTGAACTTTGAATGCTGCTCAATGGTAAACCAGGACAGGTGGCACTGCTGTCAGGATCTGGTCCACTGGACACAAACTGAACAAAGCCAGGCTGATCTGACCTGATGTTTGAGTTGATCCAGGACTGGTAGTTGGACACTCTGGAGTAGACTCCTGGCAGATTGGGTCGAGCACAGCCAAAACCAAAGCTAACAATACCAGACTGGACCCAGACAG
>OMNZ01086602.1:0-10187 GCA_900303255.1 Lesueurigobius sanzi
CATTACTCTTCCATACAGCATCTCCTTGTGTAAAGTGCGCTTCATAGTTGAACGATGCACAGTGACACCATCTGCAGCAAGTTGATGTTGAAGGTCTTTAGAGCTGGTCTGTGGGTTGACTGTGACTGTTCTCACCATCCTGCACCTCTGTTTATCTGAGATTTTCCTCGGTCTGCCACTTCAGGCCTGAACTAGAACTGTGCCTGTGGCCTTCCAATTCCTCACAATGTTCCTCACAGTTGAAACTGAGAGCTTAAATCTCTGAGATAGCTTTCTATATCCTTCCCCTAAACCATGATGTTGAACAATCATTGTTTTCAGGTAATTTGAGAGTTGTTTTGAGGCTCCCACGTTGCCACTCTACAGAGAAGATACAAAGAGGAGAAACACTTACAATTGGCCTCCTTAAATACCCTTTCTCATGATTGGACTCACCTGTCTATGGAGGTCAAGGGTCACTGAGGTTACCAAACCAATTTTGAGTTCCAATAATTAGTGCTAAAGGTGTTAAAATCAATAAAATGAAAGGGTGCCTAAATTTATGCACATATTTTTGTTTAAATAATTCTTGCACACTTTCTGTAAATCATATAAACTTTATTTAACTTCTCAAATATCACTGTGTTTGTCTCCTATATGATATATTTAACGGGAATTTTTTATCCAACCAACCAATGATTTATAAAGGAAAATCATGAAAATTTACAGGGGTGCCCAAACTCATACCACTGTATATTGCTGCTACATCATGTATTCCGGAGGTTTAATGTGCCAGACCTATAGGCTCATGTTATATGTAAATGTAATTGGGCTTATCAGTGTATTGTCATCAGCGCTGTATATGGCCCACTTAACACTTTCCATAACCTGGTTTTCATGTCACTTTTGTTTGATGGTCATCTTGTACGATGCCCTAGAAAACATGACACGCAATAAGCAACTAATGGGTGGGGTGTGAAAAAAGGCAATCATATCTGCTAAGGACTACTTTTGTGGAAGTCTAATGCTAAAGAACTATTATTGCATTTTGGAAACACATAAAAGTTACATTAAAAGCAGTATGAGTAGGACATTCAGTAAATAATGTGCAAATGTCTTGAGGAAATTTGATGGAACTGTAGCCTATTTAAACTTTTGTCAAGACTGAAAATAAGATTTTTAATTACTAATCCTCATGGTATCATCTGAATTATAGTCAAAACAGTTTAAGTATGTGGTAAATTCAATTGTCCCCGATACAGAAAGACACCGCCTTTATTAGGGCTGTGCTCAATATGTCGTATCGGCAATATATTGTTATGCAGTAATTGACAATACATGTGTCTTATCGAAACACCCATATTGTGATACGTAAATAATGAAAGAAAATTAATTTAATATGCATGTTTGGCTAATTCAGAACGTATCACAACACACACCACTGCAATAGCAAGTTTACTTCACTGTGCATATTCACCATAATAATAAAAACTTGTATTTAGTGCACCCATAAGATAATTTTTCATGTGTTTCTTTGGAATATGTATTGTATTATGGACTGTACCAGGATACACATGTATTGTGATACGTATCGTATGATGGACCTTGTATCAGAATACATATCGTATTGTGAAGTTGTTGGCAATACTCAGCCTGAGCCTTTATATTAGCCCGAGTGTACATTTAAAAGAATAAAACTTTTCATACTTCAACATAGTTACACAGAACTAGAGGGAAATGAATACTTTGTGAACTCACTGTTTAGTTTACCACTAGGAAGAAGCAAAATGGGAGTTGATCTGTGTTGTTATCAATTTGATAGTCTATTTCAAGTGTTAATTTGACTATGTACTTCACAGTAAAGTGGGTTGTTACCTGTTACCTGTTACCTGACATGTGCACGGTTCACCTGTCAGCTATAGTGATAATTAAGTACACCATTGCCAAACCCATAACTGACATTAGTAAACTAGCAACTGTAGCTAAAAAAAAAAAAGTCTCTTACTCATCTCATAAATTACAGATTACAATATAGAAATTACATACAATATAGAAATGAGTAGTATGCATACTATTATTTGTTTTATTTGTATATAATATTGCCCTTAACACTATAGTCAAGCTGAAAATGAATTGAAATTCCATTATGCTATGGGTAAACATCTTTGGTATTCATGGTCGTTCAGCCCATCTCAAACTGCATAGTGGTAAATAACACAAGGTTGACCCAAACCCTTTGTGCATAAACTGAGAGCAGGCTCTCAGGTGTTGTGTTGTGCTCTTCCTTCAGTTCAGCTGTACCTACTGTCTGACACCAACCTACTTTCTCTCAGAGATAGGCGGTTTCCCTTGTAACCAATGACACTTTGCTGTCTTCTGCTGTATATTTTTGTGCCACTAGTCGGCGCTCGTGGTGAGACAGCGCCTTCTCGTTGTCCAGGACGCTGTTCTCAAGCAGGAGCAGCTCATGTGTCCACACGTGACTCCTGTCACAGCAATGAGCTTGGTACAGGGCAAAATGCAACATGCGTAGCTTATTTTTCAGTAGATCTGGTGACATGTATGCAAGTTTGTTGGCTATAAAATGCATACTATTGCTGCTTGTTTTATCTATGTGCGCGAAAACGGAGGTTTTAATTAAATAAACCTGGTCTGTCAAGTCTGCCTCTCTTTGCGGTTCAGCCACATTTGTCAATGTTGTCGTAAAAATATATAACAAGGTCCACCAATAGGAGCTCGCCCCGGTATTAACGCGCCCCTCCCTTTATAATAAACATTAATGAAGTTTGTCAGAAATCAGCCAATGGCGACTGCGCATTCATGAAGGTGGGCGGGCACCTACCCACTGTAGACCGCCTGTTCACCTCGTTTCCTTCGAAGTGGGATAAGGGGAGCTAGTGTTTTGTATTTTTAACACTTCAGGCTGGATTTTGTGGACAAAGAAGAGTTTTTAAGGATTCTTAAAGACTTACTTTAGCAAGAGAGCAACGCAGAAGCGAGTTTTAGTCGTTTTTGTTTCCTGCGCGGATTACGACGCCGATATGTCCGCCGACCCTGTTGTTTTTACGGTGGAGATGGCCACGGGGACATCGAGTTCCTTCCCCGTGGTTTTGAAGAAAATAATGGAGATGCCGCCGCCAAATATATTTGATGGTGACGATGGTGAGCCATTACTATATCGGACAGAAATCTATGCGTAGCATGGATAATCATAAGTTTAAGCAAAAATACGCACAATCTAAGGGCGCCCTTATTATTTGGTATTTCTGCACAATAAAGCGTTGTATATATGGTCGTTGAAGTACATACGAAATGCTATATGACCTATGTACTGCCATAATAATGCACCTTTGCATTTGCACAGTATGTATCATATCCTGTTGTGACTGCTACACCAGGCTACCTGTGTCCAGAGCTTTCGACCAGTAACACCCCGCAGTTAAATGCTGTTTTGTTGACTGTGACTTCTGTGCAAAAACACGTCGCTTTTTAATCGTTCTGACTTATGCTTCTGGAGCTACTATTTTTTTTTCCCCCTTGTGCTATTACTGTCCTGTTACAATTGTGTAGACAAGTGTGGTACATATGGTCACATACACTGTTAAATCCTGCTGCTCTCAAAGCTGCTCTCTGTTATTGACTATAGAAAATGAATTTCAAATAGATTTCAAGAATGCTTCTTTATCATTGTTTATATTATTGAGGTACTTTGACATACCTCATCAATAAAGTTAGTCTAGGTCTTAGTAGACTTGAAATCATGATAAGGATCAAAGGCAAGGCCATTGTTTTTGTTGAATCCCTCTGCTGATTTCAAGTGACAAAACCTTTAGGGAAACTGAACTCTGATCCCTTAACCATGATGTCAAGCTCAAAGTCTTATTGTGTGTTTAAATAGAATTGAATAAAGTTGGTCCTGGCTCAAGAAAAAATACTGAATATAATACTAGGAGTTTGTGTAGGTTCTCAGGTTCTCAGTTCTCAGTACAGGAGTTGTCCATCGTAGGCAAAAATTCTTCAGTCTTCATCTGTACTCTGTAGTTGAAGTGTAGGACGTTTGAATCTTAGTCCAAAGAGCGTCATCAGCTACTAAAGACGTGAGCACGCTATGGGCCTCTTAAGAGTGAACCAGAGGGAGGAGTTGGCCTCTAAGTCCCTCCTCTCTTGGTGTAAAAGGAAGGCGAACATCTAGGCCCACAGCGTGCTCACGACTTCAGTAGCTGATGACGATCTTTGGACTAAGATCGAAACGTCCTACACTTCAACTACAGAGTACAGATGAAGACTGAAGAATTTTTGCCTACGATAATACTAGAAGGTATCTAAAAGGTTTCTTAACATCAGACATAAATGTTGACGCACTAAATAACCTCTTCTTTGATATAACTGTACAAAAGATAATATTGACATTTTCAATTAATTATTTTCAACTCCTTTTTCCAGACACTGACAAAGAGAAGCTGGGCCTGGGAGACAATGTGGACCTAGGCGGAGGCAGCAGCATGGGCCCGACTGCGGCTCTCACTCCTGCCATCTGGGACAAGACCATTCCTTACGATGGCGAGAACTTCCACCTGGAGTACATGGACCTGGAGGAATTCCTCATGGAGAATGGCATTCCCACTTCCCCCGTTGGCGATGAGAACTCGAGCCCGATAAAGGCTGTCAAGGCACTCAAGTCCGAGGTCACCAGACCGGCTGAGGTGTCCCTGCTGCCTGTTCAGCAGCTCGAGTGCTCTGAGGAGGTGGTGATCATTACCAAGGCCGAATTGGATATCACCTCTGACATAACCGCAGGTGAGTGCGCCAAACACTAGCTTGTTTGACATGCAACAGTCATTTCCAAGCGAGGACAACCAGAAAGAAGTTGTGATGCTGTTTCGATTGTTTGCATTCTGAAGTTCTATATATTGAGATTACAGATGAAAGTCCTGTTTAACTCTACAAATTATTGTTTTTCAAAGAATAGATTGCATTTACATGACATCACAACATCCTAAAGAGCCTATAGTTTAAAATTTAGGTGGAGGGCAGCTGAAAATTCTATGGCAGTAACTATGGTAACTGTCAAAGTGCAGGTTTCTAGACTTAGTTTATTGCTAGGAGAAAAACGAAGGCACTCCTCCCCCATTATAATTCTCTATTTACATTTTATAAAAAGCCTATTAAAATATTTAAAATGTATTAGCCCAGTACAATAAAGGCTTTTTAGAAAATGTTAATAGAGAATTATAATGGGGGAGGAGTGCCTTGGTTCTTCGTTTTTCTCTTAAGTTTTTGTTCCCCAAACACTAAAGAGACTTCCTGAGCACCTTGTGTCCAGTTTAGTTTATTGCCAATTTATCTGTAATTCCTGGGCCTATCCACATGAAACAAAAACTGTCACAAAGTTCAATGTCTTGTCAGCCAGCATATATGAACAAAGGTCTAATTATTTTCTCATAAAGTTGTCCAAAAGTGGTGACAAAAACTGTTTCTCTCCCATTACATAGAGTTGTATTGGCACCTAACCTCCCACTGAAATAGAATCCTAGAATGTAAATGCAACCTGCTGATATAATATATAATGTTCGGTTGTCACATGGTACTATGCTAAAGCTTTTGTTGAATGATTTGTCAGAGATTACTACTGAAGGGGACAGAACAAGCCCGGAGCCAATCAACCCTGAAGAAATCGAGGTGGACATGAACTATGAGCCTGATCCCACTGACCTGGTCCTATCTAGTGTCCCAGGAGGAGAGCTGTTTAACCCACGCAAACACAAGTTCAGTGAGGAAGAGCTCAAGCCACAGCCCATGATAAAGAAGGCCAAGAAGGTGTATGTTCCAGATGAGCAGAAGGTATGCCAACTTGTACTGCCACTCAGAAGGCATTATACCGTTTTCTGTTGACCTGAAAAAGGGAGCTAGTTAAGTTTTAATTGTTCGTTGTTACAGACTCATGTGTAACATTCTGATTCTTTGCGAGATGAATAGAGAAACATCTTTCACACCTTTCAGGGAGCAGAGTGGCATGATATTGTTTACTACAACTTGCATGCACCAGGCTATTTAGCATCAGTGTTAGTATCAGGTTTACAATCACTAAAATGGTTGTGTTGTGAATTTATGGTACCAACAATGGCTCGAATGTCCAAATACAGACTGTTTTTTAAGTAAATCAACCATAGTCTAACAGATAAAGAGAGGCTCTGTGGCAGAAAACTACTGCAGAGTCAAAGTGACTCAGCATTTGCTGAGTCACTTTGACTCAGGAAGAACAGATTTGTTTACATGGAAGCAGAATACTGGCTCAAAGCCAGAAGTTTTAGCAGAATACATCTGAGAATACAGTTTACATGAGATGAGGTGACTGGAAGGTGACACTGTCTGGCGTGTCACCTTGTACTGTGATAATTTTAGTGGACCGTTAACAGCAGTGCCCTATGAGCTATAAAGGGCTCAGCTTACAGTGACATTCTGCCTTAAAAATGTTAATGATGTTTTCTCATGAAATATAGCTGGACTTTTGTTTCACTCAGGCCTGTATGGGTAAACCTGAATATCTCTCTTTCTCCAGAGCTTCCAAAGTTTGTTGATGTCATGAAGTTGTGCTGTTCAGTGTTTTTAAACTTTAGTCAGGACAGCTTCACTAGACTTTTTTCCCTGAGATTTCCTTTACTACAAATTGTTTCTTGCCAAAAACTGGTAGCAATTGTTTTGCAGCTTTATACTGTAGGGCTGGGCCATATCATACCGTGCACCGCTATACCGGTATAATTTATTGACACCGGTGTAAAAGTCTAATACCGTTGTAGACATGATTTCATTTGCATACGTCTTAAAGCTGGATTTGACTGGAGTCATGACCTGAGGCAGACTGAGATCCCAATTATCTTCCAGATGAAGACAGACCCACAGATTTTGGTGAATTTAGATGAATAAAAAGGCTTAACATGAATTTGCCCAGTACGCTAAAGGCCATGTCTTTGAAACATTGTGTCAGGTGTAAATTATATAATCAAATATATTGTTATTGCGATATTTCTCTTTCGCATCGTGATATCAATTTTTTCCCATATCGCCCTGCCCTATTGTACTGCATAAACTACTTCACTCCCCACGTTTTGGATGGTGAGAAATTATGGCTGAAGGCATGCACATTACTTATAAAACGAGAAATACCACTTCTCCGGTCATAAATGTATGCAAGTGTTGTCAAGCCTGAACAGAGTATACAATAATATAGTACCTTTTAACTGTTGCCTCACTGCATGCAGGATGACAAGTATTGGCAAAGGAGGAAGAAGAACAACGTGGCGGCCAAGCGCTCACGAGACGCCCGGCGGCTAAAGGAGAACCAGATCACGGTCCGAGCAGCCTTCTTGGAGAGGGAGAACGCAGCGCTGCGGACAGAGGTGGCCGACCTGAGGAAGGATTGCGGCCGCTTCAAGAACATTGCGGGACGATATGAAGCTAAATTTGGACCACTGTAAGGGACTAACACACAGAAAACAAACCGTTTTTGACTCCTGTTGGATAACTAAAAGAAAATACCTTCCACATCCGTCCGACACACACTTTGGTTGAGACAAATACAACAGCAGCACTTGTCACTGTAATGTGGTAGTCGAAAGGGGCAGCGCAAAAAGGCAGCCCTGCTTCTGCTACTGACAAACCCAGCGAATGGAAAATGCACCAAATATAAACAACATGATAGTCTTGAAATGCGATGTGTATGTTCCCATGCCATTGACCCATCTTCTCTTCTCTTTCAAGTGCGGTGACGGATGACTATTAGACCACAACAGTTGATTCATTTTTCAGACGCATAAATAAATCAAATTGGGCCTTTTGAAGAAGAAGAGGAAGAGAATATACTTTTTTTTCGAGCATTTCACCCATTTATGCGAGTTTGTGGAGAGGACATTCAAGTGCTTCTTCTTCAGTACATGTTTATAATGTTGTGTACTCCTGTTTAGAATGCCTTTGGCCAAATGAGATCATCATAGTTATTTGGGGTAAAATACAGGGGTTTATTTAATTTTTATTTTTAGTTGACTTGGTTGATGAGAGTAGTTATCATGTTATTTACAAATATCTACATAGTTTGATGTAGGTTTTTTATTTTTGGCTACTAAATGTATGACTGTGACAATTCCAGCAACTTCAGGGGAATATAGTGACATGGTTGTACAAATGTATCGACCAAGTTCACTATAATTAGCAACTACGCATGATATCTGGCACAGAGCTGTACATATGTCCACGGTTGCTGTTGTGCCTAGCTAGCTCTGTTCTTGTCTCACGCATGGCATGTAAATAGGCTAATCGTAAGCTCTTTAATGTTCCATATTCATTCAGAAGAGGTCATGTTTTGTATGCCAAATTCACGTTTTAAAACTTGTTTATGCATCCAATATATATTTATATATTTTACAATGTCAGACATATCTATCTCTTAAGGATTATGAACTTGGCATTCAAAGCATGACTTCACACTCAGTCTTTAAATAGCAAAAAATGTATGTACTACTTGTCAAGTGGGACAAACATACAATTCTTAATTGTCTTCTGTTAAAAGCCACAACTCAATGCAGTTTCCTGTCCATTTACAAGGTTTTGTGCAACTTACTGCCACCTTCAGGTTTGCTTCAGCTTCTGCATCCTGTCTTAAAAGGGAAAGCTTTTGTGAGCTTCCATTTTAATAAATTATAATCATATGTAAAGCATTAAATGTGCTGTCTATTTTTCTCAGAAGTTACAGCATTGTTGGTGCCTTTCTTTTTAAATGAAGATGGGCTTCCCCAAGCATTTCACTCATTTACATCTTTCAGTTGAATGTTTTGCCTTTGTAACAGGTCAATTTTTTGTCTCTTTGTAACATTGTTAGTGAAAACTTACTCATTGTTTAATGCGTTGTAAAAAAAAAATAAAATAAAAGTTTAAATATGTTTCAGAGTTGGGTGTTTTTTTTAACTAAGATAGCAGGAATTAGGCAGCCCTATAAGAGGACATGACAATTACAAACGTATAAAAAAATGTTTTATTAACAAATCAAACTTTTTATTTGAGTTAACAAAAGCTGACATACTAAAACAAGGCCTTCTTTCAAGTGTCTTCACCTTTTCTTAAAACCATACTTCTTTCTTTCATAAAAGAGGTCTGTTTTGGAGCTGCCCAAATTCACAATTTTAGGACAGCCGTCTCTCTGGAATAAAAAGAATAAAAACGGTTACTATCCTGGTCAAATCTGTATCATTGTCTAGTAAGTAAGCTTACATCTTTCTCCTGGATGGTACACTCTTTGCAGTAGTAGGCATCTGATACACCAGGTCCTCCACAGATGACACAGCGACCCTGATAAGAGCCATAGTTGCACTCATCACAGATGCGGACAAGTGTGCAAGGCCTCACATAAGAATCACAGATGACACACTTTCCATCACCTGCAAGAGCACACAAAAGAAATACACAATTATACCTGCCTGTCCTATTGACAATTCCAACATATCAAATGTCGGTGAAAACACTGCGCTCCGCCATTGGACTTTAGTTTGAGTGGTTATCATTTGGTTTGAGAGGATCTTTGTGATGTCAAATTGTGATGAAATGTCATTTGACTTCTATGATAACCTGCCTATAGAAGCAAAGTGTGATATACAGTCGTAGCCACAATTATCAGCCGCCCTTATAGACATTACTCTTGATTTGTCCATGAAAATGACCATAAAAAATAAGTGTTAACCTCTTTGAGTAGTTAACTAGGTTTGCACGTCTCCTGAGGGATTTTGGCCCATTCCTTCATTGCAAATTATTCTAACTGGTCCAAACTGCATGGTTTCCGAGCATGGCCATTCACTTTCAGCACCCGCCAAAGATTCTCTATAGGATTGAGGTCTGGGCTCTGTGCGGGCCTCTCCAAGACCTTGGTTTTGGTATCCTTGAGGAACTGTTGGACTAATTTGGATGTGTGCTTTGGATCATTATCTTGTTGGAAGACCCAGCGACGACCTAAGCTCAAACTGCGAGCAGATTTCTGCATGTTCTCCCTCAAAATTCTAATATAGTCTTCTTTTTTCATGGTGCCATGGACCCGAACAAGGCTCCCTGTGCCTGCAAAACAGCCCCACAGCATGATGCTCCCACCATATGTTTAACTGTGCGGACTGTGTTCCGAGGGTTGAAGGCCTCTCCCTTTCTTCTCCAAACATAAGCAACATCCATGT
>OMNZ01086606.1:4200-17158 GCA_900303255.1 Lesueurigobius sanzi
TGGGTGGCTTTGTGCTACAAAACTCTGCATTTCTTATCTGACTGTGAGTAAGGAGCTTTATTTTTCCTTTAGTAATCTTTCTATTAATAAGTGATTACACTGTATCCTCTGGAGTTTTCATTGTAAAAAAGGCTGATAGGGTTTTAATTAGGCCTAAAGGGGATTGGAGCCATGCTTTTACATATTCTACCAGCGCAGTGAATTATACAAGACTGTTGTGTGGACACCGCGTTCTCCTCCTTACGTAATGTGTGCCAGTTTTAAGATCTGCTTAATCGTCCGGTTTCTCACTTAAACCAGGACGAAGGAACAAACAGCGGTCAATAAGTTGTAAGGATTTCCGTTTGTTTATTTGTAACATGCAAAATAAGCTGAATTGTAGCCGAGAGCTTTGTCCAGCGTCCTGCATTTATGCTCGCAAACACACTCTCATTCATACGGCGTGCATACAACAGATTGATGCTGGAGGCAAGGAAGTAATGCAGTAAGCACTGGTCAGAACTGGGTTTGAGTGGTCAATCTTCAAACTGTCACTATGCAGAACGATAACTTATCCATTTGAATAGGTTGTGCTGCCTATACTTGAGCATTTAGGTGCAGGGCAGCTGAAAATGATATACTGGTAACGATTTGGTTTAGGGCTGAAACAAGTAATCGACTATTGCAATAGTTGTCAAGAAGGAGCGCTACCGCAGGTCCTTCATACCCACCGCTGTCAGACTGTACAATCCTACTGTATGGTTCTATGTGCAATAACAACGCTTCAATATTTTAATATTAGCAATGACCTCAGTGTTTACAAAACATGCAATGGCACTTACTGTATAAGTTATCTTATCTTATATTTTATTCAGTGTACATAAGAGATGTTTATACAGTTTTTATTGATAGATATAGAGACATTTATTTTATTGTATTATTAGTTTTTACTTTAGTTTTTTATCCTACTCCAGTATTATTACTGTTCGCAACTATTTTCTTCTTGATGGCACATTTTTTGACTTTTTGCACCCCCCTGTGTGTGATCCTGTCTTAAGAGCTGTAAATTTCTCCATTGTGAGATCAATTAAGTGTTATCTTAGCTTAGCTCTTTTGGTAATCAATTAATCGTTTCTGGGATATACAGACTCAGACAGTAAGAACTACATCAAAATGCTGTATTTTTTTTGTGAAAGTTTTTGTGTGCAAATATTTTTAGTATATATATATTTTAGTCATAGTTGTATGTCTTCCCTCTCAGCGCATATGAACTAAGGACTAATTATTTTCTCATAAAAGCGTCCAAAAGTGGTGACAATATTCGAAAACATGTGTGTGACGATGGCCAGTAGAAAGGACTTTCAGCCATAAGAAGAATATGGCAGGTTTGTGAATCCAGTCACCATCAAATAATGAAATAATGGAAAACATTTGGGCATTTTCTTTTTGGATATTTATTTTAAAAACGTCTCTCTCCCATAGAGTTGTATTGGCACCTGCCCCTCCAACTGAAATCGGATTAAATAACGTGAACCACAGGAATGTGTGTCACACACATTCCTGTGATTTTCTCAGGAATGTGTGTGACATCGGAAGCTGCAGTATAAGTATGTTGGGCCTAGGTAGTGAGGATGGGAGAACGTATGAATACCAAGTCCTTGGGTAAATGCTAAATGGTGGTCAGAGGGTCAGTAGTCGCAGATGTGTGCAACTGCACTTCTGCAAGTCTAGCCCAGAGCAGCTGTGGCCACATACAGTACATACAGTACACTATCACCACCACCACCTTTAGAGAGAATGAAAAGTTTGCCACTTGTGAAGCACTTTGGGTGTCTTATGTGATGTGGAAAGTACTATACAAAAAAGAGATTCCCTTCACCTTGATAATGCAAAATCTTAAATCCTTTTAGTCACTTTTGATTGCTACTGACCACGACAATATAGAAATATTACATGCCGGCCTCACAATGCAGGTACAAAATATATAATCATGGGCATGTAGTGTATATGACCACCTAAACACAATCTTTTATGTTGCAATATGTGGTATTGTTGAATGGATTTGAGTTCCATTTATGCCCGCAATCATTATATTTGGGGAAAAAGGCTTGAATTTGTTTCATGTTGACAGGAAAGGTAGTCACAAAATCTTAACAATAACAGCAAGCTGAGATTGTGAAACACGGTGATGCCACAGTTGTAGTAACAATAAGACTCTAATGACTTGATCACACATGATTTGGAGATTCTGAACAAAGCTGCAGCAGCCTGGACTTGGACTGTCAGATATACAGTACTTGTTTTCTTTTCATCTTTGCAATATATAACAATGAAAGCATATGCAGCCAGAGCTGGGCAATCTGACAATTTAGCGTCTATGTCTACAGCGCCTTGTTATACGTAACAACTTTCAAATATTGTCAAGAGAAACAATGAGGTACAGCGTTGCACAGTGACACAAAGAATAGCATTGTGTGGCACGAGAAATAAAGAGGCAACATTGTTGGACGTTCACCAATTGTGTTTTTATGGGATTTACAGAATAAGAATGGCTTTGTTTAGAAAACTGCTCGCTGTTTGTGCTGTCAATGAAAAGGTTTACGTTTTATGTGCTGGCAGGGTGTCAGCAAAAGTAGCTTGTCTTGTCGAGACCTCAATTATATTATATTGCCTTTAAAAATGACAATTAATTAAATAAATATGTTACTGTAGTTAAAAAAAAGACGTTGCCAGTGTTCAGAAAATTGTTGAACAAAACAAAGAGTCTTTCGAAATGTCAAAACAAGTGAGAATTAGTAAAATTCTGTATGCACAAACTAAAAAGTGCTCTTATTGATTGAAAATTTTGCAGAGGGCACTTCAGACTACAGCCAAAATAAACAAAAAAACAACCAAAGTGCGTCTATTTCACAGCGAACAAAAGAAAGGCTCAACCTTTCATGGAGGAAACGGGTCATTCCTAGCAGAGGTCAAACACTACCTCACACCACAGGGTCAGCAGAGTCACGGTCATGTGACAGGAAGCACAGTGAAGTCATTACCGCGGTAACAGAACAATGGGGCTACAGTTGGCCTGAGAGGTCAAAAATAGCACACATCCTGTCCCACCTCCCCCCTGCACCGGCCCGATTCTCTCACCCCTGAAATGATACTCTGATTGTGCTGCAAAAGGGAGACACTGCAGGCAAAACTCAATTATTTCAATTTTCAGGTTTGGGACAGTTTACTCTCTTATAAACTTTCCTGGAAACTAATAAATGCACTAGACTTTACAATAAGGAGTGTAGTTATTGCACTGTTCAATGTCTCTCTATAGAGCTACTTTATATGGGAAATTGTAACTTCAATGACCATCCAATTTAGTAGCTAGCTCATACAGACACCAAACCTTCCAGGCAACATTCTGAAGGTTGGTCGATAAGGATTTTTTAATGTTTGATTCGTGGCCTGATTTTTGGAGTTTTCAACTGCAAAAAGCAAGAAGAACATATAATAACTAGTGATGTGACGGTCATGACCGAATTGGCTCTTTTGAACGGCTCTTTGAGGTGAACTGGCAAACTGGGTCTCAATTGTGAAAAGAGCCGGACCTTTTTTTTCCAGTTAATTTGACGTAGATTTTCCCCAAATGGACTCAAGAATCAACACAACACCAGAGAATGCGACAGAACTGAAAGACTTTAGCACTGAAAACGATTTGTCAGACAGATGTAGTCTTTTTCATTGACTGTGGCACAAAACTGAATTCACAAACACGGTTTCATCTGGTGGTTAAACCAGAGCTAACTCAGGGTTAACTGAGTTAGCTCTGGTCTAATCCAGTTTTTGTCCCGTTTTAGCCCTGGTTTAGACCTGATTTAGACCCTGTTTAGTCCTAGTTTATCACTAGTTTAGCTTTAGTCCTGGTTTAAGCCCTGGTCTAGTCCTGATGTAGTCCTGGTTCAGTCCAGTTTGAGCCCTGGTTCAGTCCTAGTTTAGCCCCGTTTTAAACCTGTTTTAGTCCTGGTTTAGACCTGGTTCAGTCCAGTTTTAGTCCTTTTGGTTAATTTGAGTAAGAAATATGCCTCAGCCTAATAGCTGCTCATAATATGGCGTTTTTAGCGGCGTAATATAAAAAAAAAAACAATATAAAAAGATCTGTGTAGGTTTTCAGTCGTCCATCGTAGGCAAAGATTCTTCAGTCTTCATCTATACTCTGTAGTTGAAGTGTCGGACTTAAACAGAGACCCATGAACATGTTTAAGTCTTTATTCGCTGAGGACGATCTTTGGACTAAGATCGAAACGTCCGACACTTCAACTACAGAGAACAGATGAAGGCTGAAGGATCTTTGCCTACGATAATATAAAAAGGAGCCAGTCTTTTGAACGGCTCTTTGATATGAATGGATCCCAAAGACTCGGCTGCCTGTAAAGAGCCCTAAATCCCTTCACTAATAATAACTAGTTTATTCAAAAACTAAAAATATCCCCAAATCCCCTTTGAAAAAATCATTGTGACTAACATATTACTATATATTATTTACTAATGAGAAAACCATACATTTAAACCTGGCTCTATCCATTATTCAGATGGATAGTTAGTTGCTAAAAATATAGGCAGCTTGCAATCCATTTTTTTCTCCGCATCAAAAGTTCCATATTGATACCATTCAATATTTATGTATATATATATTATCGACCATGAACTAGCAGGCAAAGAGTAATGCAGATCTGGGCACGAGATCTTTCAGCAGAATGCATCCCTATGTTTAACACAGCAGCCTGCAGGAGAGACAGGTAGGGGGTCAATACTACGGACATTATTACCGCTGCCTATAGTCTCGTGGGGGCCATGAAAGAGCACACTTCGTGCTTCAGCTCACTCCGCCTTCGCCTTATTTACTCCAGTTTTGGGTCTGCTGACAACAACGGAAATGCAGATGTGGAAAAGTTTACAAATTGCATGCATTTTTTTTAATACAATATAAACAAAACCAAAACAGTGTAGGGGCCATAACGACTGTGTAGGTTCTCAGTCGTACAGGAGTTGTCCATCGTGGGCAAAGATTATTCAGTCTTCATGTGTAGTTGAAGTGTAGGATGTTTAGCTTAGGCCCGGTCTACAATAACACAGCAATCACACCTATGTCATGCTAATGAGGCTTGTCCATTGGCCAGGGCAGGACCATACACAAGTGTGAACAGCCTTAGAACTAAGCCCAGGGTAAGTCAATAGGAAGGTAGCAAGCAGTAATTAGGTGTGGATAGGTCAGATGTTTTTCCAACCTTTAGAACCAAGTGTCAAGTCTTCTCATTTGCTGACAAAGCTTTTTGGATAAAGAGCGAAACGTCCTACACTTCAACTACAGATGAAGACTGAAGAATCTTTGCCTACGATTAGGGATCAGACTGTTGACAAAACGGTTTAATGTAACTGTACATTTAGATCAGGCTATTGCGGTGAAGCAGTTTGACTACAGTACTGCTTAGCTTTAATATAGTCTGGTTTAGTCCTGGTTTAACCCTGGTTTACTGCACCAGGGAGAGAGTTTGAGGGTAGGTTAAACAAGTTGGGAAGCTGCCTTTGTTGTTTAATTGTGTTTTCCATATGTGGCACGCAAATTGCCTCTCTATATGTGGCCTGTGTGCGGCGTCACCTCGCTGAATGTAATTTCTCCCGATACATGCTGAGAAGAATGCTTGCATCCACACCTGCTCTGTCAATTACGCTTGCCTTTTACGTCCCATTGTTTCGAGGACTGTTCAGGGCAGGCAGGACTGCTTCTACCTCTCACAGCCTCGACGTAACCCGCGCTTATCTCCTGGGGAAGCAATCTGAAGGCAAAGTTGCTGGGTTAAGGGCTACGGTGGCGCGGCCCGCTTTGATATGGTGCTCTGGCTTATGAGCTGTCAAGACGTGAGGAACGGAGAGGCTGTGGTAGCAGACGCAGCGCGATGGAGAGGCGCAGACGCGATCGGGGGGGGGGGAGAAAAAGCTGAGCTAAGTGGCATGCTTCCAAGTGAGTCGGCTGTCGAGATACTCTAATTAACGAAGCCGTAATTAGAATTAGGTCTGACATCGCTCTCTCTCTCCATCTCCACTTTGGATGTATTTCCACTCAGCTGTGGTGCTCAAGTAAAAGGCTTTATTTTATTTATTTTTTTACGCGATTAGCACATCGTATACAGACCATTGTGAGTGGCCCATTTTAGTCCCTATTATTATGGTCTACAATTAAATAATTCAAGACACGACTAAACAAGAAATCAAAAGAAGCAAATGGCAAAGTACATTTACACATTGATCAAGCAGTGTCCATTAGCAAAGCGTGATTAATGCTGGAAAACTGGAGAACAAAGACGGTTTCCAAATATAAATACTTACTAACCGGCTGATGCACAATAAGAGACAGAATTGCCAGCAGCAACAATTTTATTGTGATATATTTCGTAAGCCATCAGGACCAGAGCAGTCAGGTGGAAAACCGAATTATCTTGCAATATATTGTGGCTTCATTCGGTATGAATACTGTGTCATAAAACATTGCAATAATGAAAATGTGGTCAATGTTTTGTGCAACGCAATCCCTAATCAATATGTCCTCTCTGTTTTTCAGGTCCATTCAGTTTCACCACACATTCGAAAGATTTCAGCCCTTATAATCCCCTTCACAGCAAAACATCTATCTGTTAGCTTGAAGTACCTGTGTTGATGGTCCCAAAGAAACCCTGTGTAGGCACAAACTATTGACGGTGAACAGTGCCACACACACTAACTCCATCCATCCATTTACCACATTTTACAATCAGGCTATTTTTTGTAATGATTTTTTTTTTATGTATTTCTTCTTTTATGTCACATCAATAAACAATATCTCTCATTACTTATGAAAGTAGTTTGTATGTAGCCACTCTCATTCTCTTATTGACCAGCCAAGAAGTTCTATCAGGCGTGTAGATCAGGTAGGGCTAATCAAATTTTAATCGAATCTCGTGATTAAAAAAAGTCAATTACGATAATCGCATGGTGAGCTGTAATCGTAAAGCCAACTGGCCAATCCATCTGCAGAAAAGAAAACATACTGTGCTTCTCAATAGCAATTACAAGTCTAGACCAGTAGATGGCAGTAAATGCTCAGTTGTTTCCAGTTAACCTACATGGTTGATTCCATAGCGTCCGCATAATCAATCCAGCTTCGTAAGTAGCTAACTGCTGATGGTGAAAAAATAACCTGCAGTTTACCCCAAATATTGGAGCACTAAGGGACATGAGCATTTCTTTAGGAGTTCTACGCCAATGGAAAAGGTAGGCCAGAGATGCTTTTCTAACAATTGTGAGTAAACTTAATCTAACGCTAAGCTAACGCTAGCTGTTGCAATCTTGCATTACTTCTTCAAACACTTTCACTTTTGTGCGATCTCTGCACATGTTGTTTGTGTTGTCCCTGGCCACGTGAGAGCTGTGTGGTGTCCTGTAGCTATTGTGTGGGAGGGGAAGTGCCCATTTCTGCTTCTGTAGTAGAAAGTTAGGAGTTAGCACACTGTTACAGCATTACAACAGGATCAGGCCAGCGCCCCGCAATCTGTATAATCATAGCTACAGCTACTATAGTTAAGGCCATATTTATTTGTTTTTATTTATTTATTTCTTATTTATACAAAAATCAAATCAATATGAGGAAAATATTCAAGATAATTTTTTTTCATAATTGCCCAGCCCTAAATTCAGGTGTATTGGTGAAGTGTAACATTCTAGGAAAGTAAGCAGAGACCAGTTTTCTGTACTATAAGCCAAGTCAAAAGTTCTAAATTAATTCACTGTAAAACAAACCTGTTTAGTTAAATACTATAAACAAAAGAAAAAGCATTTGTATCCACACCACAGCTTAAGAACCCCTTTTATTTCCAGTGTTGACGCTGAGGTATGCTGCTGCACACACGTTCAAAGGCATCAGACATAATCCCACTGACAACGCCACGCACACTTTGATGCCTCCTCACCACTCCACATGAGACCAGCTGGCAATCCGTTTAGACAAATGTTACTTCTTTGAAACTCTAAGCCAATTCTCCTCGTCCTTCCCCCATCTCCAGCAACACCATTTAAGTGAGAACATCGCCATAGGACGCTGGCGCTGAGAGACCCAACTGCCTCCTGGTTCTGCATAGTAGCCTTTATGTACGAGGGCTTGATAAATGGCGCCGGGCCGCAATGTAATTTAGCGCAAGCATATAACATCTTTTGTTGCAACACAATGTTTATGAGGCGCAGTGAGTGATGGCGATGTCCGAGCAGAAGTGACAGAGGAATAACGATAGTCACCTTGGGCGCGTGGTGGAGGGATGTCCGCACCGCCATCTTTCAAGTGCTGAGTTTGCATCACGAGCTTCTTATGTGTATTACTGATTCTGAATGATTGCCTCAACGACCCCCAGCCGTACTCAGCATACTTAACTATACTTACGGGAGCAAAAACTGAAGTGCAGAATATTGATCATCAAAGTACAAAGCATCAATTTTAGTACTTCTATTATTGGCTGTCTTATTGTCTTCTTTAAAATACATGACAGCCGATTTAAATTGCTAAAATACACGGGTGATATAGCGCTCATTGGTCTCCTGCATTCAAACAACCCGTCAGCTGAGGGGGTAGATCACATCAAGGCCCTTCAAAGTTGATGCAACAGCAGTCAGCTTCAAATTAACATGGGCAAAAAAACATGAAACTTGTTTTTACATCATGTTCCAGTCCCAACACGAATACATTACGTGACAATCAATCGTCACACTGTGGAGATTGTGAGCACTTTTAAACACCTCGGCACAACCGTAGATGCCCAAAAACTCTTTGCGTTGGGGCCAGACCGCAAATGATCGAATCTGTGTAATAATCAATTGTTGAGTGTACTGACATTCCACCTCACTGCATGGTACAGTCACAGGACCTGCACAACAAAGAACTAACTGAATAAGGTGGTGCCAATGGGCTAAGGCTGTTGGGAGACCACAGAGAGCTTTGAGTGAGCTGTACAGATAGAGGACGCTGCCTAAAGCCCGAGCTATTGCATCTGACTCCCTTTGAACATGCAGTTTGAGCTTTTAAACTCCAGGAAGCGATACAGAGTTTCACAGGCTACAAAGCTTGTGTTCGAGAAAGGTTAGTGTTAGATAGTCTGCTCTGGAGGATGGTCTGCTGTGATTTCGGATAGATTTGTGAGTTGGTTTGTCTGAAAATATACCTAACCCTAACCGTAACCACATCCATGTTCCTAGCCTTTGTGTCATGGCATCTCAAGTTTTCAAGCAGACCACCCCTTCCGAGCTGACTAGCTGACTCTAACATTAGCCTTCAAGAAATCTTTTGTCCCTTGTGCTGAGAATATTCTATGCAATACATTCATGTTGCCTACCAAAGCCCCCGGATGTGACGACATTGTGGTCGCTCGTATGCAGAGACCTAAACACAGTCAGCCACAGAAGTTAACTCAAGACTTTTATATTGATTTTATCGTTTATTTTATTGTTCTATATTTTTTTCTCTTCTTGGCAAGCTTTTATTGTCCTGGTCTTGTGTTTTGTATGTGTTGGTGCTTGGATTTACCCATGTTTGGTCAGAATAAAAGGTCAAATGTGCACTAATATCAAGTTTTTTCACCTTTAAAATACTGTAGATGAGCTTTTTTTTAATAGTATAATACTTACTACAACAATAAGAAAGTTCTTGCTGCTAAATTCCCATACAAACGTGGTGATAACTATTGGTTTCACTCATATGCCATTTATCTGCCATTGACACTATTTTGTAGGCTAATAACTATTCAAAAGTTTGCATATTGCAGTTTAATGCGGTCGAAACAGTCCTAATTTTACATCACTTGAAACCCATAGAAACCAAATGCACAGTGTGTTGTGTATGATTATAAGTTGATTAAGCTTGTAGACCGAAAATGATTTGAGGCAATCTGCTTCCGCCGGCTTTATTATGGCTGAATGAACTGAATTCTGCGGTGGAGTTTGTGGAGGCTGCAGGGACACTCTCACAGACTGGGAAACAGATCAAATGAAGGGGCTCATTGTTGTCCCGCATTATGAATATCAGTGGTGTACTTGTGCGAAGAGATGCATAATCTTGGTATCATTTAAATGCAAAGTACAAACATCCACTGCCTCCCGCTGGCCCTCTCTATCCCAAACACCACACACCCAGCTCTATGGGTAATCATTGGTGTGCATGTGCCGCAGCGCTGAGACAGAGAGCAGCTTTGTAGTCTGTAAGACCCAGTGGCACAGCCTGCTATTCTATCATCACACTTAACTGCTGTGGACTCGGACGAGGGACAGTTCAATATTTGTGCTAGTTATGTTTGCTGCATGTGTGAGGTGCCTTTTTAAGACAAGGGAAGTCTGTGTGAAAGTTGGGGCACTGTGACATGTGGTGAAGTGAAGTAAACGGCAGAAACATGGTTCGAAAATGTACAACAGGGGCAACAAAAGACTGGAAAAGAAAGGTTGCCAGGGAAAAGACTATTTCAACTGGCATTTTCAGCATTTCGGGTGGGTGCTTTGGCTTTAAAAGGAGCCTTAATGGCCACGAATATATTGGATGCTGATTTTACTTGTGAAAATTGCAGGAGACCAATCATGAATAAGCACCCTTTTAAAGCTTTTAACCATGCTATAATGCTCCCATGTCAAAAAACATACCCAGACTCTTCTTGTAATGCACATGAGTATGGATGGATGCATCATAAAAGGAACACAAAACTGTCCTCCCCATTTTTAAAGCCCATAATCCATCACTGGACCCGTTCTGAGAAGGTCTGTGGTCAAGTGTGTTCATCAGGGCTCCAATGATTGGCCGTTTGGAGAAAGCGAAAGCTTGTTTTCACTGTTTCATAGCGTGTCAGTGCCATTACTGCATACAGAGGGACATCAAGGCCAATTCGAAGTCTGGATCTGTCCACTCTCTCACTCATTACTAACTAATTCAAATTGACATATGTCCACTTTAATAGACACTGTTTTTTTGATTTTCCAACAGATTAACTAAGACTATCCAATATAACTTTAATAATATAATACTATTCCAATTTTACAGACTCTGCCACACACAGCCTCAATCCTCATCTATCTCAGCTCTACCAAATGCTATTTCAAGACTTTGCTGTTGTGTTTTGAGACACATCAAGTTGAAAACAGGCTGTGATGTTTAAACTACGACCACATCTCTCATTTGATCCCTGCAATGTCATGTTAAAAATATGGAGATTTGTGGATTACTCCTGTGTACATTCTACAGTGTTCCAATTTCAGTGCACTGTGGAAACAACCTGCTGCTCGGATAGGGGGAGTTTAGAGCGATGAGTGTTAGCGCAGCCTTTTGCTAATGCCTTTCTCTGGGGGGGAGAGAACCAGGGCAGAGCTGGAGATGGCTATCAGGGGCCAGTTTAGGTAGCCGCTTCCTGAGAGCTGCTGTGGTCCCTGGGATTCAACTGGCCCAACAGCTGCAAGGCTCACTGAAGAGGCTGCTTTTCCTGGGACTCTGCTGCAGCTCAGCACTGCCATCCTGTGGACAAGGAATTAACTGCAGAGGAGAGAACGAATGGTGACGATTGCTTGAACCCTTTACAACACAGGTCCTGGCTTATCTGCAGGAGAGGCACATGCAGTGTGCAAAAGCGAGTTAAATTAAAATGCACTACTGCTTTATTTGCTCTAATATAAATCAAAAGTTATGAATTTATATGCTTTTCTGGCTTCGCATGGTGCCGGGCTCATTCTTCAGGCTCAGTCGCCTGGAAGCAAACTGCCAGAGATTGGCCTTCATTGCTTTATTTTTATTTATTTATTTAGTTTTCAGTGGGACAGTGTACATTAATGGACATTATGAAAATGTAAATGCACCCGAATTAACCAAAAGGCTAGTTTTCATCGGCAGTCCCCCTGCCAGATCTTACATGGCACCCTAAAATACACATAAAAAGTTACATTACGGTTAGATACACATAGCAAAATTACTCAAACAAAATATTTACATGACTAAAATGAATAAAAGTTCAGTGTTCACATTTTTCTGACCCAACAAGCCATTTTCTGGCCTCGACTTTAAAACATGGAAATTATTGAGCCTCTCTTATTGATGGAGGCACTGTGTTCCAGTGATGGGAGGCTGTGCTTTGATAACTCCTGACACATAATCATGAAGGCATTCATCCGGGCAAAGTGATGAAGTGTCTTGCCCAAGGACACAAAAGCTGTGAAAGAAAGGGATGAGTCAAACCACCTTTAAAAAGAAAAAGTTGTGAAAGATGGCATACAAACGAAGATTTGCGAATTTGTGGCTTATTTAAAAGATTGCTTCCACAGAAAGAAAATTGGTCTGTGCACCATTAAAAAAACAACCCAGATTATTGCCTTGACAAAAGTCTTTTCTCTACATTTCAGTTTTTTGAATATTATCAAATTTTACACAATTTTGATGCATTTTCTTTTGTTTTAAACTTTATCTGCAACATTATCTGCAAGCATTTAGGTAAATATATTGTAAGGAGGAAACTCAAGCCATTTTCTTTGTGTTGAAAAATCACCTTGCAAAGTTCCTGCATGTTATATTATCCATTCCATCTATCTTCTTCTGCCTATCCGTTGCCAGGTCACGGGGGCAGCAGTCCAAGCTACTCGGATCACTCTGCACCAGTCCCTTATGGCTCCTCTTGCAGGTGGTGGGTCCACGGGAGTAAGTAAGTAAGTAAGTAATTTTTATTTATATAGCACCTTTCACAGACAGAAGTCACAAAGTGCTTCACAACAAAATTAAAATACATATACAAAAATACAAATATAAAAGACAGAATAACAAGGCCAAGACAACACAAAATCAAAGACAGCCCAAAAGAAAACTAAGCAAAAGCTTGGGCAAAAAGAAAAGTCTTCAGATCGCTTTTAAAAGTCTCAACAGAATCAATGGATCGCAGAGAGAGCGGAAGATCATTCCAAA
>OMNZ01086610.1:0-10269 GCA_900303255.1 Lesueurigobius sanzi
CATACTATGCAGAGAGAGGCATAAGAGATCTCTTACAAGTCACTAGCGATAGTTTAAGTAGGACTCCGGTTGTTTGTTTAAATAATTAGTCTTCTTTCTCTTGGAGGTCTTGGGCTCTTCTCGTTCACCAGTTGGCCTTTTCGCCAAAGACGTTTATTTTTTACAAATTTTCGCTATCTCGCATGCTTATTTGTAGCTACACGCAGTGTATGTATTTTCTGATTACTGTGATGTCACCGTCAAGGATCACAGCGTAATACACCTGGATACAAATGCAGTAGTACATTTCTATGGCGACTTTCTATCAGGAGTTTTATTATATACAGTATATATATATATAATATTTTTTAAATATATTTATTTTTTATAATATAATATGTATAAATATATAATCCCTGATGGTGACGCAGCACATACACGCACCGCGTAGCAGGGAGCTACAAATAAGCAGTAAGATAGCTGAAATGAGTGAAAATAAACGTCTTCGGAGAACTTTTTGCAATGAATATAACTGATGAGCGAGAAGAGCCCAAGACCTCCAAGAGAAAGACATCCGCAAACGAACGAGGCAATGGCACATCGGCACATGAAGAAACCAAAATATAAACCTTTTGGAGTTTTTTGAAAGAAGAATAAACGTGAACAAGAAGGACCGAAGCAGACACAAGTTTACAGAGAAACCAGCCCAGGGCTTCAGTGTTTGGTGAGTTACTTTTCATGCACTTAACCCATTCTTGCTGTATTTATGCCAGATGTTGCCGGTCCGTGAAAATAATGACGCGGAGGAGCTTGCATGTAAGCGGAGGACAAATGCTTTAGCGGAGGTCAAAATAGTTTCGAAATGGTTTGGGTACAAGGTGATCGCGTTGAAAATAAAATTAACATTGCTGCAGCTCATTTAAGAAAATACCACCTCCAAAGAGACGCTAACTGTACTTAGCGTTTAGTCCATCGTCTAATAGCCTTATTTAGACACCACTTTTTTTTTTTTTTTTTTTTTACCGACAGCCGACAGCTTTAATCGACTAACCTAGATACGGTCATCGGTTAACATCCCTTAAAGATAGTAATCAAGATGTGTTTGACAATTGTCACTCGCAAAAAGTATGAAAATCCTGTAATTGATCTGGAAAATAATTACAGATAAAGAGAGGGATTGTTCCTGTTTAAATCGAATAAACACTGCATGTAAAACCACAGGATTAAATGTTAATGAATAACAAGCATTTGGATGAACACTGGAACATCAACAGAAGCCTGTAATAAAGTAACCGGCCTCTATTTAATATTTAGCCAGTTTTTATCTGATGTTTATTTCATGCAGGTTTGGCAGTAAAATGGATACTTCTTGGCAATTCCTCTCATTTGTGTTTCATAATCCATGCTTGTATAATGTTATCATTTTTAAAACGTTTAAAAAGTCCCGGTTTAGTGCGAGAGGTCAAGTTGTTTCTTCTTCTGTATACTGCAGAAGAAAAGACAAGGCCAAAGTAGAAGAGAATTAGTATTCTGAGCCTGTGGGCTTATCTCGTGTTTGGAGTAGACTCAGATCGGTTAGTTTGTGGTTCTGCTGCAGTCAGGCAGAGCAGAGCTAATCAGCCTCTAGTATTAGCCTCGTATGTCACTGGTAGCCGTTTCCGAAGTGGAGTCAAGACTCTTGGGGTGTCATGAGAGGTAGGATCCCAAGATGATTTTGAGATAATAACTGAGATTGAACGAGGCTGGACAGAAGTTTTCAGTTTGCAGTGGTTCAGAGCAGAAGAGGAAACAAAAGAAATACAGCAGAGAAACTTTTGTGTTAAATTAGATGTTTTGTCACTAGGCTTGCATGGGATCAACAGGAATTTAAGGGGGATTTACTGTGTATAAGCATAATTCATAGAAATACACAGGAAATGAGCACAACTGATGTTTATTAATAGACAGATGTAAATTAAACAGGTGGCTGGTGGAGCGATGCAGTTTTTGTGTCCACGCTTTGAAGAACTGATCAGTATTGGATTGTTGGCTTTAAAAATGTGGGGGACAGTTTGGGGGTTTGAACAATGACGTAACTGTGCCAGGAAGAAGAAAAGGAAACAAAAGAGAGGACCAACGCAAATGGGATTCATTCAAAACTGCGTGAATGAAGTGAAATACTGCTCCAGCTCTGTTTTTGTCGAGGGAACAACTTTATAACGTGGTTTAAAGTGGATTTAGCATGATAACTTTTATATTTATCCTTCGGTCTGGAAGCTGCGCAGCCTGAGGTATTCCCATATTCACCTCACACCGTGTCCAATTAGAGGTAAGAAGAGAGAAATTACTGCAAGGTTGCCTCCTGTCACTACTCATTTCAGCAAAGGCTTCTCGTGGGAAGGGTTGACGAGCCAAATGTCAAATATCAGAGCGAGAGCAGCCAGATGGTTGTGGCTACACATTTAAGTCCAGGGCACAGTCTCCACCTACATGTACTGCACATATATCCATGTTTCACCAAGATATATATACGAGAACACAGCTTCATGACTAAATGCCGTTTCACACAGACATAAATAGAACACATATTGCATGTTTTCTGTCATAAAAGGTTTTCAAAACAAAATAAGGCATTAAAATGGCTAAAATGTCCAACCAAATATTAATAGTGGATAGAGATTTAAATGTATGGTTTTATTTTGTTCATTTTTGGACAGAGTGGACATTTTGTTGCAACAATGTGTGAAAAATGCCTTTTGAGAAAAATGACCTTGAATTTATAATTTCGAATATCATTTTATGTAGAAACATTGAATCAGTGCAATACATTAACATCTTATTGTAAAGAGAATGGAACTTATTTGTTTCCCAGTGAAAGTTTATGTGCTAAGACGCCAAACGGTCCCAAAACCTAAATATTTAATAAAAGAATACATTTTGCCTGCAGCGTCTTTCCTTAAACTTGCCTTCATTTGGTCGTGGTTTGATATAGCCCTGCGCTTGATCTTTTAAGTATTTATTTGCCTGTATAAAAGTTCTATCCCCCTCTAGACTTGGACTTTCATTGTGCTGCCAATTTAAGAAAACTAACAGCGTCTTGCATTAATTTTCTGTCACCGGGAGTTGAGCAGAAGAATGGCAGGGCTAGAAAAGGGCCCTCCCAGACTGCGCTAAGCTGCCCCGAGGTTATTTCACAAATGTGCTGGGTGTCTGCAGCTCCACTGGCCTTGTTCAATCACTTCTGCTTAAAGTGGCCCCGCGGCGAGGACTTTCTCTCAGCTCTGTGTCTCTTGTGTCTCCAGTGGCTCCAAGCTGAACGAAAGCCGGCCAACTTCACCCGAGTGGTGGAGGAGCTGTTCCAAGTGATCCCCGACGAGGCTCTGTACATGGACGCCAGCCCCGAGCGATGCAGGACCTGCTCAGTCGTGGGCAACTCTGGCAACCTGAAGGGGGCGCACTACGGATCGCTCATCGATGCCAGTGATTTCATCATAAGGTCGGTTGCAGCGTTGGCAGGGCCGCTGAGCACGGGGGGGGGGCAGCTTAGACTTAGACTGTATTGATCAACAAGGGATGTGTCACAGTAGCTTAAAGTATCTTAAAATAAGAACAACAAAATAGTAATGTGAGAATAGAATAAAGAAAGAAATCCAGATATAGACACTCTTGAATATACATATCTGAGAATATGTACACATTTACAAGTATAAAATACCGAGATAAAATACTAATACTAAAAAATAGAATGATAGAACTTTGAAATTTTCAATATGCAATATACTTAAAGGCCCTATACGTTATGTTTTAAAACTATGAAAGAGCTAGGGACAAAGTTTAAACTGTTAAGTGTGGTCCAAACTTGACACCCACATTACTCACTTCTAACATCCCAATTCATCACAGAGATCCCTTTATAAGCACGTCACTGCCTTATAAGCAGATACAATTATAACTTGGTCATAGTTAATGGTGCGCTGTTGTGGCGATCAGTGTATTCTGAGAAATGGCTGTTGCGCTAAATGCTTAACAACAAAGTAAGCTTTTTATCAACAGCTATTTCCAGTTGGGGAGTAAAAACAATGTATTTCTTGTTTGGAAAGCATATTAGAAGCAGCTAACACTGTTACATTGCATGATGACCTGTTGATGTGTAATACGGGTGGACAGAGAGGTGAAATTAATATAAAAAACGTTGTGAAAAGCAGGAAGTATGAACATAGCTCTACAGCGCCTCCGGTGGCCACATTCAAAGAGCCATTTTGCTATAACAGCATCTCACGCGGCCTTTCATTCCACTCCAATGACTTTTGCTGTGTTCATGTGCTGTGGTAAAGATGATCCTTTCCAGTTGTGACGTGAAAATTACGAGCGCATTGTGTTCAAGTGTTTGTGTCGTAGCAAAGTTAAACATTGAAAAACACACCACAGCACACTGCAAATGAGTAAATGTGTGTGAGAAAATAGTTTACAAACCACAACTACTTCCTTGCATCCGCTTTGTATCACTAAAGTAAGTAAGTAGGAAGGAAGTAAACATGAAACTAAAATGACGTAGGCTACACTAAATGCATATAGTGTATGCTTCATAACAATCTGCTAAAAGATATAAAAGGTCAAAGTCTTGGGAACTCGGGTTTCAATATTGTTTCCTAGTATTCCAGTGGGAAATAGGAGATGAGGTGGTGTTCATGTGCAAGTGGTATTTACCATCATTTCGATACCACATGAAGGCAGCATTTATCACTGGTTAACCTTCAGCATATTTAATGAGACTAAATAAAATATAGGCTAGTATATATTATATTTTCACATCTATCAGAAAATCTGCTGTCAGTGTGCAACTTTTAACTTTTTTTTTTTTACCATTCATCACAAACTTTGAAGAAAGTAAAAAGCAAAAGACACTATTTCTTGCTCGCTCCAAAGCCATTAACATTCAGTTGCTGTTTGTTGGTTCCTTTTTAAGCAGTATACTTCATTATAACTTCTGTTTACACTTCACACACTTTGTTATTTTTGAAAGAGAGTGAGGAGGAAAAAAATCAAATCTTACTTCTTAACAAAGCGGCACGAGGAAACAATTTCCGAGGAGTGTTTATCTCTGGCCGCGAGGGAACAGGAAACAAGAGCGGAGCGAGCTGCTCGGTGTCATCTGTCACACCAATCGCAGTGCCCTGGAAAATGAATTTGAATAGACGCAAAACATAACTAGAACATTGGCTTTGAGGCTTATATAATTATGCTCATATGCTGAGAATTGTGTAATGTCAACTACAACAAGTTACAAACTTGCAAGTAAGAGGGAAAATGTTGTAAATTAGTGAGAAAGCAGTGGGGATGTCACAATTAACCAATTTTACTTTCAGCATGGTAATAAAAGCCCATGGTAGGTTAACCGTATGGATTTTAGGACCCAAACGGAGAACACTCACTGCTAATGCCCAAAAATACACAAAGCCAGTGACAGATTAAATAATCCAATGTGCAGAGAGCAAATCTCATCCATAGAGCTGTGTCCAATTTCCCCATTGTACTATAAATAGCCCAAATGACTGCACGTGTGTGCATACCTAATCAGTTTCGGACAACCACAGAGTGACTCCACACAGTAACACGGCACACACGCTACAGTCTACAAGCTAAATATCCATCAAACCACGGAAAAAATGTGACAAAAAAACACTGCAGTCATGGTTTGTGCCGGAGTGATTCAACATACTCATATGGACTATATGAAACGTTTCATCCCATTCATCAAACCGAAGCAAGACATCAACAAATGTAAGTGGAGTGCTTGTACCTGTGGCTGGCGGAATTTCACGCATGAAAATGTCCATAAGGACGCCTACATCTGCTCCAAACACTTCGTTGGTGAAGCTGGACCAAGTGTGGACCATCCGGACCCGATTCCAGCCACATTTACTCCTGAGCAAGTAAGAATGAGCTGATATTTTGGTGCTAACGCTACAACATGTTAGCTGTAAGCCCAAGCTACTTTAAGTAGCTCCCCAAATAATGTCAACATATGTACATGCACCATGAGTGATGGTGGTTGGGGACCACTGACCTACAGCACAAACAGCGCTGCTGCCTCTGCAGTCTCTCCTCGTCGATGGTCATCATTAAATAGCCTATTTCAGCTGCCTTTGCGCACTCTCTGCTCCGCTCTGTACCGCTGACCATGTGGCTGCAACGTGAGCACGAAAACATCGGGACTTTTTAATATGCAAACATCAGCATCGGGGAACACCCTATTACAACGTGAACACATGTGGCTTATAGACAGATGCAGCTTATATATTTTTTCTTTTTAAATTTGGTTGGTTGGTGCGGCTTATACTCAGGTGCGCTCAATAGGCTGGAAATTAAGGTGAAATATAACAAAGGCCGAATCAATTAAAACAACCATTAAATAAATATAAAAATGTACATGTATGTCTTGTTCCTATTTTGTGAACATTTAGAAAAGGTTTTGTGAAATTCTCAGTATTTTCTTACTTCACAAAAATCATGAAACACAAATTTAAAAATGTGACATCCCTAGACAGCAGATACGAAATGCTTCCAAGATACATGCTTCACAAAGCACGCGGCCCAGACGGACAGCCTCCGAAAGAGCCACATTGCAATTCAGATCCAGCCGTGGCAGATCCCCCTTAAAGCCTGCTTTATAAACCATTATGAACATTGTACCACCGCGGCCAACAGGCTAAAGCTTGTGTTTGCTCAGCAGATTGCACGAGAGATATGTCGACCGAGTCCTTGGCTGTTCTTTTGACAGACAAGACGGAGTGCAATGGTTTCTGGATAATGAAGTTATTTGATGTGCAAATAACTCAACATAATTATTAAAATGGGACGTAAATGGGGGTTTTGTTCTACTTAGACGTATTAAGAAGTCGGCAGATGAGCAGAGAATTAGAAGGAGCAGAAAATTGGCCATGTTTTCTGGGCTTGACTTTAAAGTATGTGCTATTCCCATTTCCAGCATGTTCACGATTAAAGATAAAAAGTACATTGTAGACATAGCGCCAAAGCTTTTATCTAATAGTGGGGAAAAATTGCCAAGTTTACACACACATACACACACGCACATAGTGGAATCACGCCTCATCTCTCCAGCAGTGGACACAGAATGCAGATAAGACAAAGCAAACTGCCCAAGCCAAAGTCAGGAAGAGCCTCTATTTTTAATCATAGTAGTGTTGTGGTAAGGGTCATGTGATCACACCATATAACAAAAGGGAACTCAAGGCAAGAGGTGCAATCCATCTTTCATGCTCTGGTCCATTTTGAGATTTTCGTTTAATTTTGTCCCTTAACATCTTCAAAATTACAACATAGTCGCCCTTGTTAACCATTTAACTTAGGGTGTGGTCATACTGTATACTACTTATTGCAATATACGGTACCTGTTAAGGGCCTATCTCACGGAATAACATGGAATTGAGTGAGGGAGAATCCTATAGGAGCGTCTTAATACTGCACGGAGGTCGAAGTGGTGTTATTCCTCCTACAAATATAGTACCCGTTTTATCCGCTTAGAAGATTGACAGTTTTAATTTTGTGTAACTATACATTGAACGTGTAACTACTGACATAGCCCTATTTAAATAGGGGAAACTTGGAAGAGATCCGTGGCTTCTACATTTGGCCCCAAGGCACTATACTGTAGAGTCAAAATGCTAACACAGTCTTTGGTCGTTTTATGGGACAGACGCCACGCACAAAGACGAGGCAGCCACGCAGATTGAAATTCTATTGAAGTAAACGCATAACTTTCAAATGTGGTTTATGGGTAAAAAGTTTAAAGTATTTCACACAGGGGTTTTTTTTTTGTTTAATGTGCAGTATTGTATACAAAGAATTGTACTGTTGTTGTCAAACCAGGAAGTATCATTAATGGTGATTACTGAGCCAATCTATAAACCATAATTTTTGCCAATGAAATATATATTTCTTTCTAAATATAGTCGCAGTGATCAAATAATAAAACATTAGCATCAGTAATAAATGTGTTTTATCCTCAGTGTGTGATTAAAGTGCATTAAGAGTCAAGCTAAGTCCTGGTCCGGGCCGGGCTAAGTTTCCATAGTAACAGAGCCAGACTCAGAGTGAGCTTGGTTTATGAACCCAAAATGACAACAAAATAAGACAGACGCAGCCAAATAAGCCTAGACAGTTTTATGAAACAGCCTTCAGGTCTGAACCAGGGCTAAATCAGGTCTAAACCAGGACTAAACTAGGGCTCAGCCAGGTCTAAACAAGGACTAAACCAGGTCTGAACCAGGGCTAAATCAGGTCTAAACCAGGACTAAACTAGGGCTCAACCAGGTCTAAACAAGGACTAAACCAGGTCTGAACCAGGGCTAAATCAGGTCTAAACCAGGACTAAACTAGGGCTCAACCAGGTCTAAACAAGGACTAAACCAGGTCTGAACCAGGGCTAAATCAGGTCTAAACCATGTCTAAATCATGCAGCTCTAAACGGGTCTGGACTTTTAAAGGGATGTTTTTGATCAGAACAACTTTATTGCAGTCACAGAATATTCAGTGTATTTCAGTGTATAAACCACTATTTGAAATTTCAGTTCAATGATGTAGTGGAGTAGAAAATACAGATCTAAAATGTACTTAAGTAAAAGTATTAATTGTACATTTTACCGAATTAGTTCAGATTTATACTTTTATTATTTAATTTTTGCCACTGACAATATTGCATTTCCATCTGTATGGCCATGCTCCTTCTCTGATTTACATCTTGTTGAATCTCAACAATGCAACCTGATACTGCACTTGTGTACGGAGCGAGACGTGCATGGAGGAGCTAATCTCATTTTCTGGGTGAATTAAGGACTCTGCTTAGATTGATGGCAAATGAGGAGCACAATGATGTGGCTGACACTAAGATGTTATCAAGAGACTTACTGCAGATACACAGCGCCTTCCGCTGAATGTCCAGCAGTACACTTCTCTGCGCTCTTAATTTCTCCCAGCATGCCACTGTCAGCCCGCTGTGACATGTCATTTCTGTATAAAGCCCCAGTACTACACTTATCTTCTTCACCAGCCCCCCGTTGTGACAGCAGCACGGCATTGTCTTCCAATTCAATTATCCTATGACAGCGATTGTAGCCCAAAGACAAGACTTATTACTTTGCCATTAGCAGCAGAATAGTTAGCCGCAGCAACAAGCTTTCACGCTTATTGTGAATGTTGTACCGCCTCTAGCTTAGCGTCACTGTGGGGAAGGATAAAGAAGAAGCTATACCCAAAACAATATCACTCTGTATTAAACATCTGGTTTCAAATCCTGCTCTAAATCATATCAGTGTATATGTGTATATATCAATATATATCTTAATCCCAGCACTTTACAAAGTCATTTATCTTATTTAACCCTCTCAGGTCTTGGGGCATTTTTTATTGTTATTTTCGCCTGGTATTTTTTTGTTTTGTTTTGTTGCTTCTGAAACACCTCCTAATGGTGCACCATCAAGTGCTTGGATTCTTTATTTTCATAACAAAGTGAAACTAATATCATCTGAATGCTGTAGTCGAGTCATATCAATGAAGTAATCATGATAGAAGCAGAAAAACAACAAAAGAATTTGGCGAAAATTGAATTTCTCACCTCACTCTTATACTATGCATATGCAAAACACCAATGTATATGGCTGTGGACATTAGAAAATGTTTTGTGGGTTAGACCTGGCCCAGGAAATGGAGAAAACAAGATAGCAGCTGATCAGAGACACATTTTCAGGATGAAGAAGTCAAGTTTTCAGAAAAAAAAAAAGCCCCAAGTTTTTATCTAGTACCATTTTGAATCCCTGGGCGATTTTGTAAAGTGCAGAGTCACCGCCTGGAGGCCTAGAAGGACATAGGTGGGCTCGTTTTAAAGCCTCAACCCTCCTCTTTCCAATGCAAAAAACAATCTCTAAGACATTTACTCGCGGAGATATTCGCTAAAGTCGTCGCCGACGCGGGTGTTGCGAGTCTCATATCGCGGGTCCGGTATATGAGACTTCAAAGGGTTAAGAGGAGACACTGTAGGCAAAACTATACAGTATATATTTTTTTTTCAATTTGCTGATTTTGGAACAGTTTGCTCTCTTGCGGTGCCCACACACTAGAGGATTTTAAAGGTTTTGAGACTAAAGATCTATGCACAGACCACACACACTTAAGGACAGACATGAGGACACACATGCACACACATGAGGAGTCCCACCACAGATCATGCCATGAGAGAAAGCTTTTATTGAGCCACGCCTCCTCAGACTAAAATTCTGGCTAAAAATCCTCTAG
>OMNZ01086614.1:3009-20231 GCA_900303255.1 Lesueurigobius sanzi
ACAATACTTTTTTAGATACTAAATTATTTGTCATCTACACAAAGAAGTTAATATCTAGATACGTTTAAATGACCCAAATTCATCTTATTTATCTAAATCTGATCTGATCTGAAGTTTTAGCGGCTCATTTGACCTGATCCTAACCACTTGTTCTCAGGTGTTTTGGACTTGTTTCAATAGATTTCTACTTATTTGCCAATGGGGTAAGAACATTGGTCTTGTCATTTTGGCAGTTTTATTTTCCTAATTCAAGCGAGATTACCTTTGAATCAGTAAAAACTAAACCAAATAATGTAGATTACATCAGTAAATCTGTCTAATCTAGTCAAAACTGCTCCAATTAAGACTAATATTCTCAAATCAAGTCATTTATACTCGTGCTTGGTTCTTAGTTTTGTTGTAGAACCATAAATCAGAACAATAATGGTAATTTATTCAATAACACACTGTTTCTTTTAGTGATTTCATCATTTATTTGAGCTGAAACACCTAAGTCACTTTGCTTTGTGCAGTCTCAGACCCAGCAGGGGGTTAAAAATATTTATGTCAGCGCTCTAGTTGACTTAATGATGCATGGAAATAACGTATGCAGGTGGAAGCAGACAGAGGGAGGGCAGCGACAGCTTGGTGTATGAAGTTGTCCTTCAGTCGGCTGGACCTGTCAGATGAGATCGTGTGATGGGTTCTTTGGTTAATCAGCTTGACTTAAGTTTCATTTCAATACCTCTACTTTACCAAACTGCGTTGAATAGAAATAGCATGACCATTTCCCTCCAGGCAGCTGTGGTGAGGTGTGAATTGTGAATAGATACAGTAGCTCACTATAGTTTTTTTACTGAATAATTCATTAACCTGTGCATGTCACCACATCAGCGCCGCTTCGCTACAATGTGGGTGCGTCTTCAGACTTTGTGTCGGGTGAAGCCAAAATAAGTGGCAGCTTTTGAAATGTACTGGAGAAATGCTGTGCAGGTAAATCACATATTCTTATTTTGGTTGCCTATTCACTGTGACTTAAGAATTTATCTTATTTAATGTCACAAATAAAGTCAAATCCAGTAAATATTTTTTTATGGAAGAAGAAATTTGTTTTTTTATATGCAGATACAATTTGGCCAGGGTATATATATAAACCTATGCATTTCATAGAATATGAATGATGGCACAAAAACCTTTATTTCACTGGTTGCGTGAAGCCATTTATTGTCAGAATACCTGTTTGTTTACACTTTTCAACTGGAAACTAGCCAAAAGTCCCTGATCAAAAGTGTACGTATTGTGCATCTTGAAACAAACATCAGAGTCCTGATAGTCCAATTTTGTCAGAGTCCTCTATTTCAGCTGAAGTGAGTTTTTCTTTGCTGCTGAACAGTTTTCAGACCTTCAGTTGGTGAAGGTCAGGTAAACGTTAGATTCAGAGACATTTGAGTAGTTTCTGTTTCATTATGATTTCAAAAGAGTAAACTCAGTTCTTTGACAATAAATGGCTTCGCACAGTCACTAACCATGAGTGGGGAAAAACACTTATGTTATCATTCATATTCTGTGAAAAAATGTCCACAAGATTAAAAGGGTTTGTAAACTTAAAATGGTGTTCTGTCAAGGCACTGAATTTACCTCTGCGGATGCATCCAGCGTTAGTTTCTCATAGAAAATGACTATAAAGAGTTAAACTTTACATTACATAAGTTTACATGACCTAAACCTTTGGCCACAACTGTAAGTGCACATAGATTGTGTGATGTCCCGACTTAAAATCTTTCCCCCATCAAATCTTATAGTACACAGCCAATATTTAAAATAAAATATAATCAGCTTTCAGTTACTTATAATTCATAATCTAAATTAATAGCATTTTAAACCACTTAATGTTCTGCCATTTTCCATTTAACAAAAAGGGGGGGGGAATTAAATGTTTTCAGAATCAGAATAATATGCATTGTCATTGTCAGTGGAGGGTTCAAAAACTAGGACTATTTATTCATTAGTTTATTTGCTTTGCAATGGCGCAGCATAAAATTGAGATTATAAATAATAATAAAATTCCAAGAGCATGTAAACAAAAAATAAGGGATTGTCCGATATGAAAATTTTCTGCCGATATTGATATCCAATATACTGTATAATATCAACATTTGAAGTAGCAAGATCCATCCAATCCATCAGAAAAGATTTGTTAATCCTGACTCCAAACAAAGTCCACAAAGGCAGGCCAGTCCAGTAGGTTAGTATGGTTTGCTACAGCAGCACCGTGCCTCTGCACCTCAGTAGTGTCTCTCACTCGGCTCCACATTAAACACATTAAAATCCTGCTTCCTCTTGGAGATATTTTTGTGTGAATCTGTGCTGGAGATCCTTTATTTATACAACTTCCTGCAGCACATTTTAATAAACTGTTGCCCCAGTCAGATCAGTAGCCTATCTGCGCTACTGCAGGGATCGCAAGTGCACTACACAAGATTAAAGACAAAAAACTAACATGCGAGTTACTGGATTGTAAAAGGATTAATCAGAACGTTCATAATTAGCACGCTTTTTATTGCTTCCTACCTGCTGTTAAAAGTGTTTCACTGTGTTTAGATGAAGCCTTGTGAGACCCAAACTATTCAATCAGAGCGCACCTTTTCTCTCTTAATGAAAGTTCTTACTTTTAAAGGCTTCTATTAAAGCTTTTCTTAAAGGTCAATCACGGATTGGCAGTCAGTTATTATGGCTCTATGGACTGTACAGCGCTTTGCCAAGCTTGATGTCAATCACCACAGCCGCAGAGCAATTGCCAAGTTGAGCAAATTCACACCATACAATGGGGCTTTGGAAAATTATATACAGGAGCAAATTGCTATAAGACTCTACATTCCAAAGCATGAAGTCTGTGTAGGTTGTCAGTCGTACAGGAGTTGTCCATCATAGCAAAAGATTCTTAAGTCTTCATCTGTTCTCTGTAGTTGAAGTGTAGGACGTTTATTTATCCAAAAAGCTTCGTCAGCAAATGAGTAGACTTGACACGCTCGTGGGTCTCATAAGGAAACCAGGTGGAGGAGTTAACCTCTACGTCCCACCTCTCTTCAAAACATCAGACCTATTCAGACCTAATTACTGCTCTCTGTTTGTGTAGGTTCTCATCTATCTATCTATCTATCTATCTATCTATCTATCTATCTATCTATCTATCTATCTATCTATCTATCTATCTATCTATCTATCTATCTATCTATCTATCTATCTATCTATCTAGCTCATTAAACATGTTAAGCAAAATAATACAAATGTGAAGATGACAAAAAATAAGTGGCTACATTTTAAGTTTTGTTGACTTTAACTAGAAAAGAAAAAAACAAACAGACAAAATCTGGACTCAAACTAAATTACAACATGCTGTGAAAATGTAGGTTGTGCCGCAAATTACTTTCAGAATCCAAGGACATGCGAGCCGTGACACAATAATAACCGTCGCATCTCTGATTCTATAAATTATCGGAGAGTGGACATCGGACATTTGCCGTTAGTGGCCACTCTGAAATGGAAACCGAGACTGGCGTTGTGTCAGTTTTAACAAAGAGCTGTAATCACACGAAAAGCAGCTCATTTCCTCCGTGTCAGACACCCAACCCTGACAGGCCAATAAATAAATACCGCAGGAAAAGTCTGGCGACAAAAACAAATGAGGGCAATTTAGCAGGCACTTGTCGGACATACGTTGAGCTGTAGGTACGATTACCAGCTCCTAAATAGCTGTAAGAGACACGGCTGGGGAGAAATCTGTCTTGTTGATTGTGTTGCCGTGGTGACAGGCCGCCTCAAATGCATGCTAGTTTCCTGTCTACTGTTTATATTGATATTGTACTTATATTTGTTCATTTGAAATAACCTTTGCTGTAAAAAAAAAATGCTAAAAATGCTATTTCATGTTTGTTGTGTAAATTCAAATCTATTGTCTGCTTAATCTGCGTATGGTTCGTGAGATAATGTTGCAGAATGGACAGATGTGTCAAGGCTATTCCAGGACAAGCCCGTCTACAAAGGGACAAAAGGTCACTGGTTGGTCTAAATATTATTCAGGGCAGTTTTGTACAAGCAGTGTTGGGGAGTAAGTAAATACATGTATTTAAAATACGTATTCAGAATACTCATTTTGAGTAACTGTATTCAGGTACAAATACTCTCTCATGTCAGGGTATTTCGAATACAGTTACTTTTCAAATACCAAAGGAATACAGAGAGGGAGAGAGGATGGAGAGAGAGCGAGAGAGAGCGAGAGAGAGAGAGAGAGAGAGCGAGAGAGAGAGAGAGAGAGAAAAAGAAAGAGAGGAAGAAAAGAGACAGGGGAAGGAGAGAGAAGGAGAGCGATGGATAGAGAGGAAGGAGAGAGAAAAAGAAAGAGAGAGGAAGGAGAGAGAAAAAGAAAAGAGAGAGGAAGGAGAAAGAGAACGAAGAGAGACAGGGAGGGAGGAAGAGGGAGAGAGAGGAAGGAGAGACAGAGGAGGGAGAGAGACAGACAACAGCTACATATTTTTAATCTTTCACCATATTTATACAAAAATATAATGCAAATCAAGGTGAAAGTATCTAAGTATTCAGAATACAGTACACTGATTGGGCAAAGTAACTGAATACATTACAAAATACATTTTAAGACAAGTATTCAGTATTCTGTAACTGAATACAATTTCAAAGTATTCTGCCCAACACTGTGTACAAGTGAGTGACTATGAGTGAATAAGTTGAATCTGTGCTATTGTGGCAGCAGCGTGGAGATGTCTCTGTGAACTTGGGCCACTCAGGCCTCCAAAGCTGGACAGCGGGAGGGGAGCGGTCCTCTTTCCTGGACAGGGTTTCTGTGGGGCATTAAAAAACATTAAATATAATTCAAACTGGCATTAAATCAAAAGTTCTTGGGAAATAATGACATTGCTAAACTAATTTTACAGCATAAGTTTGTCAAAAAAAAAATTAAAAATTAGGATCTAGTTTTGGCAGAAATCCTACTATATTGTTGGTCAAAAGTTGTCCATCGTATCAAATTTTCTATTGAATATGGATATGAATATTAAATATGAACTGATTCGTGGCGTTTGTAGCATTAAAAATGTGGTATTTGGGCATTAAAATGGTATTAAAAAGCATTCAATTGGACATGCCGCTACCTGTATAAACCCAGCTGGAGCAGTGCGCTGACCTCGGGGTCTTGCTCTGTTAAGCACTCGGTGTCCACATGGTGCTCCCAGCCCCGTTTGAAGTCCTTCGCGTTTTACATTTTAATAATCGTTTCTCTTTTACTGAAATGAAGTTGCCAAAGGAGCGGTGGTTGTCGAGGGAGATGTGATGCCCCAGAGAGAGATCTGCAGACTTCAGTTACTGATCATGCTGCATCAAAATTAAAATAAAACTATGTTTCTGATTTATAAATTTAGTTTTTCCATAGCTTTGTTTGAACTTTATTACAGATAAACACTTTCATTTGCTGTATTTTCTTTTTTATTAAATTGGCACAAAACAGAAAACCAATGCTTTGATATATTTTGTTGATCATTTTTGTATTCACCTTTTTAATCTCCTGTGAGACGATATACTGTAATAAAATTAAACTTCACTTTAACAATGGATCTACCAATGAAAAGCCAGCGCTTTGAATTTCCGTGTGCACAAATTGTGGTCTACAAATAAACTTGCTTCACCTAAATGCAATGTAATAAAAAAAATAAAAAATGATCAAACATGTCCTAAAGGCTCTATGCCAACAATAGAAGAGGGAACAAAAGTGTAAACGTGTCACAGGTTTAAAATGAGAGCTAGTGAAAGATGCAACCAATAAAGACTAAAAACTGGGTCAAATGATAAATACATTTTTATTGCAATTAAAATGTCCAGATAAAAACTACAATTAAAAGGGTTAAAAGACGCAGGAATTAAAAATGGCTAAAAAGTTGAAGGAATTAAAAAGGAGGAAAAAGCTGGGTAAAAAACGGATAAGGTGCAAGTCAGTCCCATTAGTCCTAGGGGGGGGGGGGGGGGGGCGCGGGGGGGGGCCCCCAAAAGGGGGGGGGGGGGGGGGGGTGGGGGGGGGGGGGGGGGGGGGGGGGGGGGGGCAGCCGGCGTGGATCCCACAAGGGACTGGGGGTCATCTGGGTACAGGCCCAGGAGCATCGACTTCAGCGAGCGCCGGGGGGCCAGCGGGGTACCAGTCCTCTTCCTCCACGGCCGCATGCTCCCTGCCTCCGGCGCCTGGTGCTCTCACAGTGGTGGCGTTGGTCGTTGCTTCCACCGCCCTCGTGTTCTTCGCCTCTCGTTGTGGCACACACCTCTCCCCGTTTCGTGCTGTGTCCTGTCGTTCCTGGGCCACCGTCATCTTGGGCCACCGTCAAGGCCCACGGCCCGATGTGCCTCCTTACATCTCGCCTTCCCGTGCTCTCCTTCCTCCTCCTCGTCTTTTGTCCTCTCCTTTCGCGCCAAGCACAGTTGTGCGTAATTGCGCACCAGCAGGAATAAGTTAAAAGTCACATGAGGGGTAAATGAGGAAACAAGGGATGTGAACTAAAAACAAACAATCCATGCAATAAGTTAAAAACACACGTGAAAAACACGTAAAAACACTGCACCCTGTTTCACTTGTTTGTCCAAATTAATTCCCAACATTTGTTACACATTTCTAGCATCCAAGTTCTTCCAAGTAATGAGTACACATTTCCACAATAATCATATTAGGGATTGATGCAATATGATGTAAAATTACAGTCACTCAATAATCAAGCTCTCACAATATTAATGTGTGTACGTGAATGTACGTGAAGTCACTAACCGCTGTTCCATTGTCCTTCTCGTCTCTTAACAGAGGTTGGAGTCCTGCAGAGTCCCATCTTCACCAAGCAGCCCGGCAGCATTGTGTACCCCGTGGAAAATGTGGAGAAAAACAGGGAGGTGGTGTTCAGCTGTGAGGCCCAGGCCACCCCCCCACCTCTCTACAGGTAAGAGCCTCCACTGTGCCCCACATCTCTGCCGTTCACGACAACAACATCCGACAATTTTTTTACACCGCAAATCCATCTTCTGTATGTTTCTGAAAGTCTGCCAGGAGGCTCCAAAGGAAATGTGAATATAAAGGTTGGATACTTAGTGCTGCTTAAGGAGAGACACGGCAGGTGACTAGGGAGCGATATCAATATGAAACTTTTGATGTGGATTTCTGACAAAAATATGCAGTTTTTTTGTGTTTGTGTAAAAAGGGCCAACATTGTCTACATTTTCAGCAACAAAATCTAAATAATGTATAGTGCCAGGTTTAAATGTATGGTTTTATTAAAATTATATATTATTTACAAAGATTTTTTCAGAGGTGAACTTTGGATAACTTGTTTAGTTTTTGAAAGAACTAGTTATTAGTGAATAAATCTGTACAAATCCTATAACAATTCAAATTGTCAAATCAGGTGAGGCACCCCTTTGAAAAAACTCTAAATATTAGGTACAAGAAAATATAATGCTATAGGTCAGGGGTGCCCAAAGTGCAGCCCAGGGGCCAAATGCGGCCCTCAGACCACCTTTTGTTGGCCCACAAACTTCTTGTTGAATTGGCACACGTCACCAGAGATGACACTTTTTTCTGAAAGTTTAACAATTCTACACAATTAAAACCTAAAAAAGAGAACTAAAACTAGTTCCGGGCTAAATACAGGCGTGGAGAAAGGTTTAAACCTCTCCTAAATTAACCCAGTTGAATATTTGACTGCACTGGCCATCGATCTGTGGCCTTCTATGCCGTATGCAATTCAATATGCAGCCCGCGATGAAAAAAGTTTGGACAACCCTGCTATAGGTGCTCCTAAAGTGGAGATCCTGTTGCAAGAGTGTAAAGGTGGCCACACACTGCAGTATTTTTAATCTTTTGTGACTAAAAATCTGTGCACAGACCACACACACTTAAGGACAGACATGAGGACACACATGAGGAGTCCCTCCACAGATCACACCATGAGAGAAAGTTTTTATTGAGCCACGCCTCCTCAGACTAAAAATCTGGCTAAAAATCCTCTAGTGTGTGGCCAGCTTTACAAAAATGCATTTTGTTGTTGAACCAGTGCTATAATTAAACACCCTATTGTTAAGATTTGACAATTTATTTGTTTCCTGGTGAAAGTGTATATGTTATATGTTAAATTGGCCCAAAATATGGAAATTGAAAAACATTGACTTTTGCCTGTAGTGTCTTCCCTTAAGCTAATGATTTGTTGTCACATTATTGCAGCATTGACCTTCTTTGACTTTGTAAGATAGATAGATAGATAGATAGATAGATAGATAGATAGATAGATAGATGATAGTTGCTCTATATATGAGTATGCCCATATTTTTTTGTATTTTTTGTTCCGTCAAAGAACAATTTGATTGATTGCACTGGGGATTTTGGATATATGTTGCTTGTATCAGTTGTTGCATCAGAAGCCAGATGGTGTCGTATTAAGTATTTGTGTGCACAGCCTGTTACATGATTACATAAAGCTTGTGCCTAACAAATGGGACTGCTGTTCTGTGCGCGCCTACATAAATCACTGCAGATACAATTATTAAATAATCATGTGTACATGTTTGCCGTAATCAGTTTCTCTGCTGCCTACATTCTGACAAAACTGTGGAGTGACACGTTTATCGGACTAAAAATCCACTTAACCCACGCTGCTTCCAATTCCCCTGCAGTTAGGGAGCACTCACATTTCACCAATTTGTGAGTAAATGTCACTCAGCAGTGTAAATATTGATATCTAATGGTGTTGAGTGGCAGAAGTTGTCACTGCATTCAATTTGTAACTGAAGACTCGACTTTACATCTGATTTAGCCAGCCTTTTTAACTAGCGCTAACTGTAAATACACACATCTCCCGCACAAAGTGAATGTTTTCTTTAACCCGGGAATAAATGCTTTCAAGCATTAAAGGATAAAACATGAAATCAATGGCAGAGAAAGTGTTTTGCGATGTTTGGTTTTCAAGCTGTCACATGATTAAACCATCTTCTTGGACGGCACAATGTGGAGACTATTAAAGCAATTACAGCGGTGAAAAGGGCAGCGATCATGGTCTGATAGTTTCCATTTCTGGAGAAGAAAGCACACCAGTGATCCAACAGCATAAGCATATGTTCCCCCCCATCAATCTCTCACTGATCAGATGTTATTGAAAGCCATATTGATTTGATTTAAGTGAAAAAATGGGATTGAAGCGAATATAATAATTGGTCAGTTTTAGAACTTGCTTTCCTGAAGATTCAGATGGTTTTGGTCTATATTTAAGATTTTAAATCCTCAATATTTTGGCCATTTTTCACTGAATATGAATGATTACAACAACAACAAAACAATCCATTCATGGTTAGTGGTTGTGTGAAGCCATGTATTTTCAAAGAACTGAGTTTACTCTTTTGAAATCATAATGAAACAGAAACAACTCAAATGTCCCTGATCTGACGTTTACATGACCTTCAACAACTGGCAGGAAAATTGATCAGGAGCAAAGCAACACTGAAAAATTGGGCTCTCTGATGATAAAAATTATGTTTGTTTCAAGATGTACAATATGTAAGCTTTTGATCAGGGACATTTGGCTAGTTTCAAGTTGAAAAGCGTGAAGAAACAGGTTTTTGACAATAAATGGCTTCACGCAACCACTAACCATGAGTGAAATAAAGGTTTTTGTGTTATCATTCATATTCTATGAAATACATAAGTTTATGCTGTTATGCATGGCTGGAGGGGAGAGGATGCTGGCACTGTATGTTCTATGCTTCTCCGCCAGTGTATTACCCTAGCCTTAGGCAATTTCTGTCCTAAATGGGCATATCAATGCTAGTTAAGTTAAGATTATTGTGGTTCGCTGTAAGGAATTTTCACTTACCTGCTGCTTTCCTCATGCCGCGGTGGCCTACATCCAAAGAGGCTCTGGCCTACTCTCTCAGGCAGCTCCATTCCCGTGTTGTGTTCAGTGGTACGTCCCCTCATCGAATGCGTCATCTGACACGTCATCTGAGCAGCGCCACAACTGGGTTTGTAAACCCTGCACTGGACCTTCCACGGACCGAGAGGAGTAGAAAACCTGGAGTGGATTTTGCTGTACTCCGCTCACTACACAGACTTTCTGCCAAACCTATTAACTTGGCGCTTTTCAATGCACAATCACTGACAAACAAATCTTATTCATGAACATATTGGACAATCGATGTTGCCATATTGTGTTTTACCCAACCTGGCATCAGCCGGATACTTTTAAATGAGACCTGTCCAAATGGATACTCATTTTGAGAAAACTTGTACAACTGTGGGGTGGGGTGCAGGTAGTATTATCGTATTGTATGGGCGTTGAATTCTCCCCCTCTACCCTGCTATCTGCTTTTTCCTCATTTGAGTGTATGGACCTGAGATGCAAGCTAAAGCCACATCCAAATTTCATGTCAGAGATTAGTGAGCTACTCACCACCCTATGTGCAGGATGTTATATGTCACTTTAACATCCATGTGGATTCCACAGCCAACTACTACACCACTGAGTTCCTGCAGCTAATTGACTCACTAAAACTCATTCAACATGCCACACATCCCACGGTTGGCCCCATGGTACACGGATGAACTGCGCAAATTGAAAGCTGCTGGGCGGGTGCTTGAGCGCCACTTTCTTAAATCTGGACTTACAGTCCATAGATTGGCATTTACAGAGCACCAAAGAGCTTACTCTGAAGTTCTCAGCGCTGCCAGGTCCATGCACTACTCAAACATAATTAACAATAGCCCCGGAAACTCTAAACAACTTTTCTCCACTGCAAATAAGCTTCTCCAATCCCAAGCTGTGGCTAATAACACGGAGGACCAGTGCAATAATTCTATTTCATTTTTCGCAAAGTGGAAGCCATCCGCTCCTCCCTCTGCCAGCTTGCACCAACATCTCTGGCCACTGCTACATCTGGGCCAATACATCACCTCTCTGAGTTTGGAGCCATTACACCAAGTCAAGTGGAAAGTATCATCAAAAAGAAGCCCTCCACCTGCGCGCTGGATCCCATTCCCACTCCTCTGCTTAAATCAAACCCTGCCGCTATCAGTCCCCTTGTCACGCAGATCATAAACAGCTCTCTATAGACTGGAGTTGTTCCTTCAACACTTAAGACTGCACTAAACAAACCCATACTGAAAAAGCCCACTCTGGACCCTTAGGCGTTGGCTTGCTTCATGCCAATTTCAAACCTTCCTTTCCTCTCTAAGATACTAGAGAAGGTTGGAGCTGCTCAAATACTGGACCATATTCACCCCCATGGCCTGGTTGAAAAATTCAATCTAGTTTACAGCCCGCAGCACAGAGACAGCCCTGGTCAGGGTCACCAATGACCTCCTGGTGGCTGCTGACCAGGGCTCTCCATCACTTCTCATCCTATTGGACCTTACTGCCGCATTTGACACCATAGATCATCCCATCGTGCTTCATCGCCTCCATCGCCTCCATCACCTCATCGGACTCTCTGGGACTGCTCTCGAGTGGTTTCATTCCTACCTGTCTGATAGGACTGAGTTTGTGGCCCTCTGTGATGCCAGGTCTCATGCACATCACATATGGAGCGCCCCAAGGGTCTGTGCTCGGCCCAACCCTATTCAATATTTACATGCTCCCTCTTGGTGAAATCATCACAAAACACAGTATCTCCTTCCACAGTTATGCTATGCAGCCGGATTGACTCCACTTCCCCCACAGCAACACCTCCCGCCCTCGCTCCCTCCCTCACACTCTGCCTTTTTCCAGCTAAACGGCAACAAAACTGAGGCCATCCTTATTGGCACTCAAAATCATCACTCCCCCCATCACTGGCATTTCTTTCCTTGGTCAATTTACTAAACTCTCCCCCACTGTTACACATTTGGGGATTAAATGTGATCCCCACCTCTCATTTACAGCTCACATCCAACACCTCAGTAAGATCTATTTTTTTCATCTACACAACATTTCCAAACTCCGCCCCCCCCCTTTCATTTACAGATGCTGAAAAGCTGGTGTACGCCTTCATCTCCTCCAGGCCAGACTACTGCAACACACTCCTCATCGGGATCCCTGGCAGAAGTCTACAGAGACTTCAGTGCATCCAGAACAGTGCTGCCAGGGTCCTGATGAGGGTGCGAAAGTCTGAGCACATCACCCCCATCCTCTGTTCACTACACTGACTCCCCATCCAACAACGAGTACACTACAAAATGTGTCTTCTCACCTTCCAATGCCTTCATGGAACTGCCCCATCATACCTGTCCGAACTCCTGTCCCCCCACACCACCACCACCAGTAGACTCCGCCGCACAGACAGTCAGCGCCTCCGCCCACCCAAAACCAACTCAGGGCACCACAGACTGTTGACTAAAAACATCTTAAAGCCTTTATTTAATCAGTGCTTTTCTTGAAGCTACTTTTTTGCAATTTTGTACCGTATGTTTTTATCAGACTGTTTTACTGTAGCACTTAGGGATTTGTTTAGTATAGTGAATAGTGAATTATATATGTATAGTGAATTATGAATGAAATGTATTATTATTTTTATTTATTCTGCCAGAGTATGTCCACTTTCAGCCACAACTGTAGTGTAGAACATGTGTTGTACTGATTTAAACTTAATTTAGTCTTTATTTAGACCTGATTTTTTTGTGTATTCATAATAGCATTGTAATTAAAGACATCCCCAATAGGTTAGCCTCCAAACTTCTTACCATTACCCTAGCTCAAGATCTGGCTACCCCCGATAGAGCATGTTGAATTTATAATACAAATATGTCTCTTGAGACAGTTGCCAAATTCAAGAGTTACTACTTGATCATAAGATTTTTGTTTGTTACAGCATGATGCACCTTGGAGAATGTAGCCTCACCCTCTCAGGCCATTGTCTATTGTATGCAGTAATAAGGCTCTGGAGAGGGTGCACTTACTTACGACTGAACCCAAGAAAGGCCACAGAACACCATAGTGGGTCTATTAGAGGCACAAGTCCGCAGAGGCTCTTTGTGAATGCTGCGGTGTTCGACCCACTGACTCTCTTCAGAAATACTTGCTGGGCAACTCGAGAAACACTCTGACATTTGTTTGTTTGTCATAACCTCCTACTTCTTCTTCTGCGGTTTGATGTGAGGCTTCTGCTGCGGACACAGCGGCTAACTCAGCAGCACTTGGCAACAAAATAAGAAAATTATCTGCAGCAATGAATCCTATTCATTGGGCTGTAATCCAATTTGCTCTGGCATATAGACTCAAAATGCAGTAAAACATCCCATTATGTCTGAATTAGGCTTGGAGCTAAATATGCCACTTGACTAAGATGGAAACAAAGGAGCACTCTATTCCAAGTTAAGAATACCTGAGTGCATGGTCGACGATGTAAGTGTATAATGACTTAAACTGTTATTTCTCTCTGTGAAAGACTTCATTCAGTTCAGATTATAAAAAAATAAATCATGCTTCCATTTGACTCATGACTCATGTGTAATCGGCTTTTCTTTTTGATATTTTGTGTATCTGTTTTTTCTTCCTTCAAAGCCATCATTACCTTGATGTTTGGATAAACATTTGTGCTTTCTGTGTAGCTTATTTTCTCTATTTTTATGATTTACACCAAAGTAAACAATCTGCTAATTCCTATGGCCTTCTGTGTGTAGTCGTCTTCAGATAGTTAGATTTGATACAGAGTTATTTAAAAAAAAAAGAAGCTGGCTGGAAATATTGAACAAGGTGGCAGGCTGAAGCACTTGAGAATCCCACTGTGAAACAACGGTCTGGCATTATGTTATGGCTGAACAGATTCTCGTATACTGTGGTGGTACTCCAGCCTAAAGGGGAGGGTCAGCAGCACCATACGAGGAGGGAAAAGGGGAAGCAAGACTTGAGCACAGGGCAGTGGAGCGGACTGAAAGGCCAGCGATAACAAGCTTGGCTATTTGACCAGGCAAGTCGCTCATGATCCTTTACAGTAGCTCGACAGCTTGATCCAGAAATGAAGCAATCTGTGGATTTGTGAGGATTTTAGACAATGTGGAACTGTATCCTGCTGTTTTTAAGCTTCAAATCTATGCTCTTATTGTTTTTCTAGTAAAAGTGTATTGATTATTTTTTGTACATGTTTGACTTATCTCAAAAATCTTAAAGGAATTACTTTGTTAGAGTACGTAGCTACCAATTTCACCCTCAGATAGAAAATACACTTCTCATTCAGCCTGACAATATTCCACCACATACAAAGGGAATCTCAAGGATGCTTGTTTGATTTCTTAGATGGAGGTTAAGTCATTTAGCTGAGGTTCAGGAGCAGGGCCACGCCTCAACCACCTCCTAACGCCTCTCCTACCAGTCCCATGCACTGCTCCTCGTCAGCACCTTCCCCTGTTCCCAGGAGCTATTTAACCAGGAAGTTCATTCATCGCCATCATAGTCACGTTCTCACGACCCCAGTCCTCCCACCCTCATAGTCAACCATCTCTACTTGGAGGAAGGCAGGGGGGTCCTCAATCTGTTTGGTAATCTTGAGAGACGGAGCCCCCACCCACAGTCTCGTTCGCCCAACCATTCCATCGTACATCATTAATAATATAATACATAATTCTAATCTATTTCTGTTGTGCTGTGGTCCTTTCTTGTGAAATGTAAAATAGAGTACCGAAATTGTGATCAGTATTTCCTCGAAGTCAGCAGAGTAGCTGAAATATGATGTAAAAGTGTAATATGCATACAGTTCACTTTGGTGTCTATGTTTTCTTTGATAGCTCTATAATAATAGTAAATCATAGCAATTGGAATCCCCATTGGAGTTTCAATATGCCATCTTAGCTGCAATGAAATGTGCATTTTAGCCTCAAAATATGCACAATTTCAGAAAGAAAGATCCTGTGGACCAGACTAGAATGAGAACAGGAATAAAGGGGTTGCCAGCATTTGTTTTAATTGTGGCCCCAACGTGATTAAGCAGTGTTTTTATGTGGTTTGACGGGGGCCAGCAAAGATGGATGGTCCACAATGCTATCTATTCTGAGAGTCGAGTCCATGGCACAACATTGGCTCACACCTGCTTAGATTAGCTCCAAACTGCAGGGCATGATTATAAATAATAAGGGTGATTATGTATTGTTCTTATATTTCATTTCAATCATGTTCTGTTTCCATTACTGCCTTGGAACATGCTGATAAGTTTGGCTGTCACTCTGTACTTGTACTGTATGTATCCCCCAACACATTTTTACACATTGGAAAGGTCTGATGAAGTGAGAAATGTGCTGCTCCAAATCTCTCTATATTTGGTATGTTACTAAATGTCCCTTCTGCATTTGTTTTGTGCAGGTGGAAACTGAACGGCACTGAAATCAAACCTGGATCTCACTATAGTCTTTCTGGGGGTAATTTGAGGATCAGCCATCTGAACCGGGACCAGGATGCGGGGACGTACCAGTGCCTCGCCGCCAACTCTTTTGGGACCATCGTGAGCCGAGAGGCCAGCCTGACGTTTGCCTGTGAGTGTCTTTGCAAGTCACCATCTTATCCTCCCAAATGAGACATACAGTATGGGCTGCTGGGGGGGGGTGGCTGGCCTTTTTATAGTTCATCCACTGATGTGCAGTGTACAAGGTGGCACAGTACGCTCTAATCAATTTAATATCCACAGAACATGATGCAAATGTACTTGAGAGACAGTGACGATACATGTTCTCATCATCAGACAGATGGTCTGTGATAATATGCCCAAGATATCATATGTGAGATCTCCCTTCATAAAAATTTAGATTGAATGAAATACGTCAAACTCATTAGCCTCTGTAGCTAGTTGTTAAAGTTTAGATATTAAGATGTAATCTTTTAAAATGCTATGAACTTCATTGGTAGGTTTCATCTGTTTTTAAGTAACTACAAACTCCCACTAACAAGACTCTGTAAATCTCATTCAGATGGAGGACATCAGTGAACCTGCAACATACTGTTGCTTCTTGCGATATGGATATTGCATCATCTAATGGTGCGATTACGATAACTTGGCAATGTATTGTGCAGCCCTATAGCGTAATGTTGTTTGTGAATCTACACTTGGATCTGATTTATGTTCTGGGCTCTGACCAAGTCTTTGATTGATCGCAATGACTTCCAACCGGATTTTACTGGAAGTCAATATTGCCTATATTATTTATCAGATATATAGTCCTGAGTATAAAAGATGGCATTAACAGCAAGTAAGTGATGGCCTCTGTAGTGCACAGTCCTACGTCTGACTAGTGGAGAGTCAATCCTCTGAAGTGGATTTTTCACTGTGACGACATGACAGTTTCATCAATTCTAGAGGTCTGCCCTTAACTGGCTTCACATGTTGTCACTGAATCGGCCATGTATGTACAACCCAGTGTCATCCATCTCCTTTATTATCCGGGCTGTAGCTTAATTAACTCCCTGCATCTCAGAAGGGTGAGAGTTCAAGCTAATAATTTGAAGAGCAACCGAAAGAAGCAGAGTGTGTCGCGCCATTCTTTATAGAGATTTAAGGGAAATCAAGGAGTTTGTCTGATTAAAAAATGGGGAATTATTCTACGACGCGACACACAACCGATGTTTTATCACTTTTTTCATGGTAAACGCTGAGGCTGCACAATTTTGACAATAAACCTAATTGAGATTATTTTGTATGCAGTTCAGTATAGGGATGGCGACAACCAAACATTTTCTTGACCGGCCACCGAGGCTCGTTAGCCGGTTAAAACCGGTTAACCGAGGAGTTTAAATATGCTACGCTATTTGAAATAACAGCCATTTCTAGCAGCGCCTGCAATCTGGCAACTCTGTGGCATCACACACTGTCCTTCCACTCACGTCACTTTTTAAAAGTCCGCTACAACAGCAGTGATCCCCAAACTTTTTTGCACTGTTATACAACGACCATAAATACATAAATACAGCAAGAATAAGTTGTGCATGAAAAGTAAACTCACCAAACACTGAAGGCCTGGGCTGTTTCTCTGCTTCTGTCCTTCTTGTTCACGTTTTTTCTTCTTTCAAAAAACTCCAAAGATTTATTTTAATCCAGGCTAATGTGTGTATGTATTTCCTGTTTACGGTGACGTCACCGTCAAGGATCACAGCGTGATATTCTCCAAATGCAGTAGTACATTTCTATGGCCACTTTCTATCAGGAGTTTTATTATATACAGTATATATATTATATTTTTTATATATTTATTATTTATAATA
>OMNZ01086617.1:0-11576 GCA_900303255.1 Lesueurigobius sanzi
AAAAATCTATGAAAATCAAAGTTGTTACTTATCTTTGACATAGCCATGGGTGTAATAAAAAGTGAATCCCATTTCAGCCCACACTCACAAGAATTATTTTTTTCTCATATTGGCATTAAACAATAAAAAATACAGTTTTTTTTATTTCCAAATTTAGCAGTTTTGAGCAGAACTCAAGTGGATTAACATGTTTAGGCAAAAAAAGTTTGAATAAAAATAACTTACTATGTTTTAACATCAGTCAAACAAGTGACAATTCAAACCAAATTCACCACTGGCCCATCCGTCCAAGGGAGATGGATCCTTCCTTTATTTGGTTTTCCTCGAGGTTTCCTCTTTTTTTTTTTGCATGTGGTTTTTAGGGGTTTTTCCTCGCCATAGAGGAAGGTCTAAGGATGGGGGATACTCTAAGCTTGTTACTCTAAGTGATTTACTTATTCACGGGACATTACATCTGGTTGAGACATTTCATTGGTGTGTGACTTATTTGATCATTCTTGATGTCTGATATTGATTTGTTTTTGTCCATACCGACCTTTGAGATGACTTGTTATGATATTGGGCATTACAAAAATAAATTGATTGATTGATTGATTGACATGTATGGCCAGGACATACGGGTATTAAATTTGCATCAATGACCTTTAGATTTTTTTTAAAAGATATTTTGAAAATACATCTCAAAATAAGGTTTCTCACCAAAAATCTTTGGACTGACTCAAATACAAAAAAAGTCATGACCAAATAAACAGTGAAAATTGGACAAAAGTGTACGCCCCTGACCGGACACATCAATATAGCCTTTTGTTACCAAACGTGGTTCTTAATTTTACACCCCTCTAGGTGCTCCCATTTCTTCAACCAAACTTTTACAACACCCCAGCGACTCTGCGCCAACCCCACAGCAGCTGAACATCATGAAATCCCATTAAATTCACCAATAAAGCGGTAAACCTCAGTCTTCACCTGTTTGCGCCGTGACTAACTACCCATTGTCCCGCATCCAGGCCTGGCGCATAGCTTCACACCCTCCATCCGCGCATGATAGGCCGTTTGAGACAATGCGATGACAAGAGCCTGCCAGTTCCCGACGCCTGTATCGCTGTCCAACTCGCCGTCATTCAGAAAACCGAACACATTGGCTCGGCGCGCGTAATGTTGTCCTCGCATTCAGAGCGGCACGCGGGGAGCTTGTCATAGTGGGACATTGGGCCCTCGCATTTCCGCGCGCCAACTAACTGCCTCCCCGCCTGCCAGCTTCCTAAACTGTAATTTGGCTGATAGCGCGCGTTGGGTAAATAACATGTAAATGGTGTGGCTTAATACGTGTCCATTTTATACACTAAATAATCTAAATATTTATGACAGCTTGCATTCATATCCCGATGTGCCTGTGTGCCTATTTTGTTGCATTACTTTCTGCCAAGCCTGTCTCCTTTTCTTTCCCCCTCATCACTTCTCTTACCATTTTTTACCCCCTTCCGTTGCCAGTTCTGCTTGATGATTTACAGTAAAATTGCTTATAAATTGGAGTGGAAATGTTTTGCAGACCTGGCAGCTTTCAAGTCCGGTGCCCATTTGTCACTCGACGCCTGCTTTTGTGTAACGGCACGAGAATTAATTAGACTGCGCGCGACCGGCAAAAGTTTACGGCTATAATTTATGGGGAGATGAGATTTCCCGGACAAGCGTCTCGGGACCGGACTAGCGCTGAATTTATTATTTTTATTATTATTATGGCGGCTTGTTTGAATGGTGAATGGGGTTGACCTGCACTGATGGCACTAAAAGCAAGATTCATGCAAGCGTCTGTGGAGGGGCAAGTGTTTTCACAGGAAGACGCATAAACAAGAAATAGACTGAGGAGTGATGTATTCAAAAATAATGTTGAGCTGGAATAAATGGAGATGTAGGCAAAGTTTATTGTTGCAAATGTGCCCAAGCATCGCAAAAACAGTGTTGGTAAGACTAAACTTAAAATGTTTAGGGATACATTTTGAAAGGATGGAGACGTGGCACATTGGCAGCCAGATTAGGTGTGGTGACAGTAGCTTTTGCAGTTTCCAAAGATTCTTCGGTCTTCATCTGTACTCTGTAGTCGAAGTGTAGGACATTTTGCTCTTTGTCAGCGAATGAACAGAATTGACACGCTCGTGGGTCACTAAAGGAGAAACCAGTAGGAGGAGTTAACCTCTAAGTCCAACCTCTCTTGGTTCTAAAGGTTGGAAAAAAGATCTAGGCCTATTCACATCTTGATTACTGCTCGTTACCTTCCTATTGATTCAACCTGGGATTTGTTCTAAGGCTGTTAAAGGAATAGGCCACTATTTTTCATCCTGAGATGTGTTCTTACATGAGCTTTGATGAGTTGATGCGTACCAGTCTGGACTTTGAGCGTGCCCTCTGTAACGTAAGGTGCCTAAGATGTTGTCACCATTTAGCCTCCGGTGACGCCTCCCATGGTCCTTTCCATGATGGCCGCTTACTCCTTAGTGATGCTGTGTTGTTCCAATTGTAGTTCGCAGGGGACTCGCACAGACGTCAGGGCATCTGGGAACAATGACACTCCCGAGGAGGTGGGACAAGAAACCACATGTGAATAGCAATGAACAGACATCAGGTGAGCTAGAGAGTAGGCTGAAAATCAGAAAAAGAGGTGTGTGTGTTGTGGAGGTAGGAAACAGAACTAAGAGGTGAAGACCCTGTCCAGGGTCAAACAACCTCCCAGCCGGACCGGGCTTGGCGTTCTGCTCCCTTTCCCTGAACCACCCTCCACACAGAGTGTAGCGGGTAGGTGTCGGGGGAAGGAAGGGAGGGGAAGAGATGTGTATGTATGTGTGTGGGATTCATTCAGAGGCCTTGTGGTCTAGCCATAGGCCAAATGAAAGAGAAATGATTTAAGCTTAGTCTTAAATGTAGAGACTGTGGGAGCCTGTTTGAGAAGAGGAGGGAGCTGATTCCATAAAGCAGGCGCTTGGTAACTGATTACTTTTAGATACTCTAGGAACCACCAATAATCCAGCGTTTTGGGAGCGGAGTGCTCTGCTTGGTTGATAGGGGACTAATTCATCTTGAAGATAGGATGGGGCCATGCCAGTTAAGGCCTTGTACATTAGAAGGAGGATTTTGAATTTAATTCAACTCAACGGGAAGTCAGTGAATGGATTCCAACACTAGGGTAATGTGTTCTCTTCTTTTGGTTCCAGTTATGATCCTAGCCGCCACATTTTGGACAAGTTGAAAGTTTTTTATAGTACTCTTAAGGTGCCTACACACCTAACGCGACCATCTTCCATGTAAAGCCTATGTGAACGTGCGATGACGAGCGTCAATCTTTCAGCGTTGGCGTTCACGCGAATTGAGCAGCACGATGTGAACGTTTTCACCCGCGTCAAGCGATCAGCGGAGGTTGAAGGAGGAGCCAGCTGTAGCTGGAGAAGGCAGAGTCTGAATGAGGAAGTAGGCCGCTGCCCTTCAATCAAACACGCTTCAATAAATCAATGTAAATAAACCTCCACAATCACACACAGAGGCGCAGATCCTGTGGAGCTGCCAATCTGCCCTGATCACAAAATAATGCATTAAATGCAACCTGTAAATCATCGCGATAGCTCTCTCCTGTATGTTCACGCCTTTATCTGCTTAGCTCAGCGGTAGAGCACCCGTTTTGTATGTACGAGATCGTGAGTTCGAATCCACCCATGTGTTTTTCCAGTTCAGCACAAATTGGTGTTTATGAAGACACATACAGACACAAATCATACAGATTTACCCCCGAACATCAGAAATGAAGAAAAGAAATAAAATTTTGTCAGTGAGACGTGTGATGGGACAACACAAGTATTATTAATTTTTCAGAGTGAAAAAAAATATAAATGTTGTAGACACCGGGGATTGAACCCCGTTCTCTGGGGTGGCAGGCAAGTGCTTAACAGGAGCGCCACCGGAGGATGATGCTAACACTATATCAATCGCATAGGGGTCCGACGTCAAAGCTGTAGCTGCGTCAATGTGCATCAATAGGCGATGTCTTTGGCAGATTTGCGCGTTCAAGAATGAGCGTCATGAGCGATGACGCGCCTTTGGTCTGAACGGGGCTTTAGGGCAGGCAGCGAGCAGGGAGTTGCAGTAGTCGATTTTTGATGTAACAAAGGCATGGATAACATGTTCACGATCACTTTTTGGCAGCATATTTCTAATTGTAGCTATATTCCGCAGATGGAAATAGGATATTTTACACGCTTAATTTATGTGAGCTGTAAATGAGAGATCTTGGTCAAATAGAACTCTGAGGTTCCTTACCGTCGAGCTGGGGGCTACACTCACATTATCCAGTGTAACTATCTGGTCAGCTAGAGAATGTCTCAGGCCTTTGGGGCCTACAACAATGACCTCCGTTTTTACATGATTTAAGAGTAGAAAATTAAGAGTCATCCATGTTTTTATGTCCTTCACACAGGCAGTGATTTTCTCAATTTGATTGGTCTGATTAGGCTTCATTGATAAGTACAGCTGCGTGTCGTCAGCATAGCATTGGAAACCAATGCCATGTTTTCTAGTGATAGAACCTAACGGCAGCATGTAGAGAGTGAACAGGATTGGACCAAGCACAAAGCCTTGTGGGACACCATAGGCTACTTTAGAACAAGTGGAGGTGGTTTGGTTTACACTTACAAGCTGGTACCGATCTGATAGGTAGGAGGTGAACCAGCTGAGAGCAGATCCGCTGATTCCAATCTCATGTTCTAACCTCTGCAGAAGGATGTTGTGGTCAATGGTATCAAATGCAGCACTGAGGTCAAGCACCAACACCTGCTTAATCATGTGTTACAACCATCCCCACCCCTGTTTATTATGTTCAGCTAATTGTAGTAGCAAACTAGCATGAAAAAGAGGGCAGAAATGCATTTTAATATGTTGAAAATCTTGTGAGCAAATGTAAATGTCTAAAACACAAATTTAAGTAGGAGCCAAAAAATTACTCAAAATCGTGTTTTTTGTTTTTTGTTTTTTTTACAAAGTCTTGAAAATTGCTGTGCCTGATCAGAGAGGAAAGGACTACAGATTGATAGGACCATATTATACTTATCTGGACTCTTGATTGGTTAAAGTGTTGCTGTTACAACTGTCAACATGTTACAATCATCCCCCGGTGTCCCCTACATGTTTTTATTTCAAAGAATGGATTTGGATGAGGACTTAACCTTTATAAATCTCATATTTGTCTGCCTTTTGTCAACATCTCCATGAAGACGAACTGGAGACGTCCCCGCACCCAGTAAAGTTAGAGTCAGGTCTATCAGGTCACTCAGACACTCATGTTTGGTCATTTTCAGCGATTACAAATATCTGTATTAAAATAAATGCTTGTTTTTTATTCTAATAATTGGATAAAATGGTTGAATTTTCTTTACACCTTTCGAACATCTGTCACTGTCACAGAAATAGAAAACTAGCTGCATGCTCATGAAATTGATACAAACGCCTTGTAATTTTGTGAATAGAAATTATGAATCCAGCATTTGTTTATCTGTATGTGGAGATGTGTCCCGTGCATTTCACCCGTCCATTATTGCGGTTAATGTCAGGATTCTGTATGCTGTGTCCAAGGACCCATATCCATTTCTTGTTCTCATGCCATACAGGCTTCCTGGCGGTCCTGTTGGGCACTAAGGTGACTTTCCCCTTATCAAAATCTGATTGAATGAATACACTGTAACTAGTAAAGAGCTGTGTCTCTTCCTCTCCTCTGACACTGAGCACCAGTCCATCACATTAATCAGTTTATGGCTTGTTTGGCTCAATACGAAAAGCACCTGACGCTTGTCTATTCTTTTCTCTCTTTATATCGTGCAATATTAAAATAAAAGTATGTTTTATAATCTGGCTGGCAATTGGTAATTTGTATTTTTGGTGAAACATAAATTGGTTTGTTTTAGAAGCTGAGACCGAGAGGTAAACTAACCTAGAGTAACTGTTATCTCATGTTTTTATAATTTAATAAATTATAAAACTACACTTGTCTACTCTCTGCTGCTATTATGTCAAAATCATACCATAAATCTCCACAAAAACGATAGTTGATTAGACCCCTCCTCGAACCACCACCTTAACGTAGTGGAGGGGTTTGAGCACCGAATGACCCTTTGAGAACTACGTGGTCAGGGGCTTGGTGCTGCTGGGAGGGTCTCCCATGGCAACCAGGGCCGAGTTGACTAATCAGACGGTTCAGAAGTCCCTTGTGATGAGAGGCCATCAGGGACTGTTACGTCACCCGGAGGTGAAGAAGTGTTGTGGGACTGACGCAACACATTCATGAGGAGCCATAAGGGACTGGTGTAGTGTGATCCACCACCTGTGGGAGGAGCCATAAGGAACTGGTACAGTGTGACCCACCACCTGCAGGAGGAGCCATTAGAGACTGGTGCACTGTGACCCACCACCTGCAGGAGGAGCCATTAGGGACTGGTGCAGTGACGGCTGGACAGGTGCATAGATCTCCTCACATCATGTGTCCAAACAGCGCCTGCCCATCTCACTCTTAAACACAAACTTCTTTTCTCTAAATTAAAAAAAAGACCTGCTCACACCAATTTTGTAATCAATGCCCAGAGAAAATGGGATTCCTCCAGCCGCCGCCAATTAATACATTTGTGTCCTTTTTTAACACCAGTGAACCAAGCTTGAAATTACCAATGACTGGCGCGCCTCATTTGCATATTTATTGCACAGCCGAGGACGAACGGGGCTCGTGCGGCGGTGTGGGAGGCGAGATGTGTGTGTGTGTGTGTGTGTGTGTGTGTGTGTGTGTGTGTGTGTGTGTGTGTGTGTGTGTGTGTGTGTGTGTGTGTGTGTGTGTGTATCTGTGGGTGTGCAGTGGGGGGTTCTAGGACCAGTGATTGATGTGTGGCTCGCCTCTTGCATTACAAAGAGCCCATTATTGGACAGACAGAGAGACGCGAAGACAGTGGGAGAGATGCAGGAGATGGACAGAGAAGTGAAGTTACATTTCATCAGGTAAATGTAAAATAAAGTACACTATGGTATTGAATGATGGCTCAACAGTTTTGGGAAAGGATGTGACTGCAAAAAGAAAAAAAAAACACGAGATTTCACTTGTACTTGTATGTTGCAATGTATGTTTTATAGGCATTTACTATTTCAAACACATCTTGAACACTGATCTAAAATTGCTCAATTTAACCTTTCTTCTCGGTGTCCCTAAGCCCCTCCTCCCCGCCCTCACTCCCCTTTACAACAAACCCCTGTGCTGCCAGGTATAGGGCAGGGCGATATGACCTAAAATTTATATCACAATATAAAAAAGAAATATCACAATAACAATATATTTGTCGATTGGAAGCACTTGGGCAGCACTTCCTGGTTACGTGGGGTCATGAGGAGAACTCGAGCAAATGGAGGAGCACTGAGACTTATGATTACTGTGGTAATAGAAGCTGACGGTATAGTACTCAAGGTAAATCGTTTCTCATGAGCAGTAGTGAGTATGTGTCCAAATGGAGCAAACTCAACATTAAAGGCTGAAGAAATGGCATCCAGTGTTTCACCAGAAACTCACAAAGTCAGGACAGGTTCAATAATCCAATGTGCAGAGCGAAAATTGTATTCACCTTTGCTGATAATTGCATAGCGTTGCCAAAGGAAGTCATTTGTTGTGTCATAATAAAATACCGTTAAAAAATAAAGTGAAACTGCGAGTGCACGGAAATCAGCTATTCATCTTTGTTTTAGGCTGAATGAATACATGAAAACAGTTAAATAAATATAAAAATATACATATGATGGATGATACTTTCTGTAACATTTTGAGAAATTCTGATAATTGTGAATAATCGTAAAATCACTATATTTTTTCTCTCACAATAATTGTGATTCAGAAAGTTCGAATCGTGACATCCCAAACTGAGACTAGTCACTGGGGGATTCAAAGATTACTGAAAAATGTTCTATTATAAAACAGGGTTTTCCAGGCCAGTTCAAAGCCATTGCTGACTTTTCCTTTCATTTCAATATATATATACAATAATGATCAGGTACTTTATCCTTAAAAACAAAATAACACTAAGCCTCAAATGCAGCAAGAAATGTTCACTCTCCAAAAATAAACCATTAACATGATTGTATTAGTCTTTATTTTCAATTATGCTCTTTTTTGTGAAAACATGGTACAAGTTATAATTTGAAAAGGAGTAGGTAGAGGAGTAGGTAGAGGTAAAACTATTTTCTACCCCTTGGGGTCCCAATCCCTAGGTTGGTAATCAGTGCCTTAGACTGACCACAAAGGTTAAGGTGAACTTTAGTCCTTGTACAAAAATGTGTCCTCGACAGCAGTGCCCATGTCCAGATGTGGGGCCAGGCTAATGGTCAGCATCACCTGATGGAGGGTGAATCTATTGTGCATGTTTTGAGTTGATGGGGGAAACCGGAACACCCAGAGGAAACCCATCCAGACACAGGTAGAGAAACATGCAAACTCCACATGAAGGTACTGTGATTAATACTCACAAGGAGTACTCCCGTTTACATGATACAACTGTCTGCACTGCAGAGGAATACATAAATTGTAAACTTTTGCTGTATATTACTGACATAAATGTATTGGATGTTTTCTGTCATTTTATATTTTCATACAATGCTTAACAAATGTATTAGAGCACCTGTCATGAAAACATACCATAAATAACTCAGTAATATATCAAAAACCTGTTTCAAATTAACAATTTCATTGTTATTCATTGAGAAAATAACCAATTGGAATAACAAAGTAGTCCTACCTAACCTAAAATGTCAATATTTAGTATGACCTTTGGCCCCGATAACAGCTTCATTCTTGCTGACTTTGTTTTTAGGTAATTTTCCAGCCTCTTTTGTTATTGAGTTTCAAATGAGACATACTTTGGATGAGACTTTGGTCTGATCAATTTTTGATTTCACTAAATCCCAGATCTGTTCAATGGGGTTCAAGGCTGGACTTTGGCTTGACCAGTCCATCAGATCCAGCTCCAGATTCCTTTTCCCTTAACCATTATAGAAACATAAAAGTATATTTTGGTCAACAGAAATACTGATCAATTATGGCAGCAGTGGCAAACACCTTCTGCTGGGTGGTGGTCTAATACATTTGTTAAACACTGTATAAAAAATAAGGCAATTTATGCAAACAAAAAAAAAAAGCCAAAATTTCCTATATTTTTGGTGTTGAAATTCAAATGATATATATGGCCATGTTTAAAAGTATGGTTTTATTTTGTTGATATATTAGTTATTATTAGGTATGTCTTGCGTAGTTTTTGGATAAACTAGTTCCATCCATTCTCTTCCGCTTTATTCGGGGCCGGATCGCGGAGGCAACAGTCTGATATTTTGGTTTTCGATCCACGCACACTTCCTCCAGCTCTTTCTGGGAGATCCCAAGCGTTCCCAGGCCAGCCTAAAGACATTGTCTTTCCAGCATCTTCCCCGGGGCCCCCTCCCAGTGGGACGAGCCCGGAACACCTATCGAGAAAGACGACCAGGAGGTGTCTGAAACCTATGTCCGAGCCACCTCATCTGGCTTCTTTAGCAGTGAAGGCTCTGTTCTGAGCTCTTCCTGGGTGACTGAGCTCCTCACCCCATCTCTAAGGGTGCGCCCAGTCACTCATTTCAGCCGCTTGTATCCACGATCTTGTCTTTTCGGTCATGACCCAAATCTCATGACCATATAGGTGAGAGTAGGAACGTAGATCGACCGGTAAATCGAGAGTTTTGACTTTGGACTCCTTCTTTTTTTTCGGTTCTCCTTTTTTTTTCTCGGTTAAACTAATTATTAGTGAATAAATCTGTTTAAATCAAATCAAATTTTGCTTTCTTTTTTGGAGTCAAAACTAAATCAGGCTGGAAAGTACATATTGAAAAATCCCTCTGAACAAACCTTTAAAATATTTTACAAACAAGACTGTAAAGTATGGTGTCTGCATGGGTGCTACTAAAGTGGAGATGTCACAATCTGATAAAAAATAATTTCGAGAAAGTGCTCAATAAAGTTCCAATACCCCATATACTGTAGTTCTCTGGAGAAACATTGAACCAATGCAATGATTGCACTCCTTATTGTAAAGATCAGGTCATGTATTTGTTTCCAGGTGTATTCCTTATGAGCGTAAACTGGCCCAAAATGTGAACAAAAAGTAGTTTTGCTTTGCAGCAGTATTTCACAGTCTTCACTGTCTCTGTGCGTGCGCGTCACGGCAGCAGACTTTATGGATGTTGACGCCGAGTGGACCAACAAAAGCGCGCGCCCAGGATTTGCTTGAAAAGATTCAATCAGACATGTTTTCACTGCGATTAATTGGCGGACTCGGGGGGGCGGGGTGCTGTGGATTGTTTGGTGCTCGCACACTCTCCCCCTTCCCTCTGTCATTTTGAGCGATAGTTTGGAAATGTCCTTTGAACGATGCTAAGGACCAAACCACCCCCCCACCCCCCGCTCATCTCGCTGTATGAATTATGGGTATTATTTCAAGGAGGCGGGCTGTGGCGAGGCGGAGAGGGACGGTCTGATGTGATTGGACCTGACCTCCCTCTGTGCATTGATAGTGACAGGAGTTGTGTGCGGATGCGTTGGCGTTATGGATGGGGATGAAGAGGCGAAAGGTAAAGCTAGAAGAGGCCCACTTTCATTGACCTGACTTTGACTCTGGTTTATGTATATCAGTCTTATGTCAGGATTTTACAAGATTACAACACAGCAATGATTACAGGTCCTATGGTATGCTTCAGTCCCCTTAAGACAAACTACTTAAGGGGAGAAAATTTTAGGCTAGTTTAATCTCTTTAACCTCTTATACCCCACAGGACCCAAATTGGACACACAAGGTGCAGTGGGCCCAAAATAGTTGACAAAAGCACCATCAAATACGAAAAATTTGACAATTCAATTGTGATTTGAAAACATAAAAACTCAGGTCCACTCTAAAGAAACATAAAATCGGCAATTTTGATCATTTTTGGGGCAACTGACAGATTTTTCTGAAAGGTTTAGAGATCCCTGCTTCCACTTCACCGGGTCCTGTTTAAATAAAGACCCAGAACATTATCTAACCCAGGGGTGCCCAAATTCAGCCCTCCCAGGAGTTTCATTCGGCCTTCGAGATGGTGCTTACTTTTGTTAGAAGTGTCTACTTTGATTAATTTGCAACTGAATGGACTGTCAAACAAGCCAGCTTTAACCTCTTATACCCTACATGACCCAAATTTGGCACGCTGGGGTTTAAGGGGTTAAACTTTTACATGGACCAAATAAATTACCAAATAAAGAAATAGGTAAAATTTGAATTTTTACATATTTATTCACTAATAACTAGATTATTCAAAAGATCTATAGAACTAGAACTAAAAAACTAGATTATCTAAAAAATCCCCTTTTTTTTTAGATAATCTAGTTTATTTTATTTTTTTGCTCATAAGTCTACACACCCTTTTAATCTTTTGGCCATTTTTCATAGAATATGAATGATAACACAAAAATCTTTTTTTCCACTCATGGTTAGTGGTTGCGTGATTTATTGTCAAAAAAC
>OMNZ01086619.1:0-18354 GCA_900303255.1 Lesueurigobius sanzi
ACATTTCTGAAATAATCCGAGGAATCAGAAGACACATGCTGGAGAACCAAATTTGATCCCAAGGCCTGATGCTAACCACTCGGCTTGTGGTGTCCAAACCTTTGTCATTGAGGGTTACATATTGAAGTGAATACGGTCCAGAGGGCCACTGAGACTGTGGTCAATGCAATTCGGGTGTTCTGCTCTCCCAAAATCTCGCCCCCTGGGCGGGGGTGCCTGATTTTTGCGCTGCATTATGGGCGCATTATGGGTTTTCTTTCGCTCTGCTCACTGTCGTTCTTCTAAGTCTTCATACACATCATCCGCTCTTTCAACAAGCAATAACAGTTCATCCTTTCATTTTCCCACACTGCAACTACCCTTTCTCTTCAGTCTTTCACGCATTTCAGGCACTGTCACTCGTTTGTCTCTGTGTTTCGCCATGTTAATGCACCAACCGGAAGTGCACATGGCAAAGAACGGTGTAATTCTTTGATCACAGCGCCGCCCAGTGGACGAAATTATGGGAGAGCAGAACACCCGAATTAACCAAGTGCATTTAGAGGTTTACCTCCCATTTATTTAGGCTTAAATCATTACCCGTCTGACTAAAATGTCTTATCTGTTTAGAAAAATAAAACTTGCAGTAAAAGTACCATCTTTAGCAATGTGTGCTAAGTCCGCAAGAAGCCTGAGGGCCAACAAAAGCTGGTCTGAGGGCCACAGTTTGGGCACCCTGGCATAGAGATTCTCAAAGTGAGGTTTGGGCCTCGGGCCCCCTAGGGGTCCTCAGAGGTATTGCAGGTGCACCTTCAAAGGTCGACTATACATCATTCATATCAAAAAATGTTTTCATGTTTTTATGTCATGTATTTCAAATCAAAGATTTAGCCTAAACTCTGCAAAAACAGATCGAAAAATAGGTAAAATTTTCTTGAAAGAAAATCCTTTGACCAATCTGCCAATGGGATAAGTCTTTTGTACTTATAAGGAATTATTGCACCTAAAATAAGAATAAATATCTTATTATTAAATTTAATAATACATTACACTTTGGAAAAAAGAACAAATCTTATTCCATTGGCAAATTATTTTTTTATTATTTTTTTCACTGTAGTTATTATTTGCCATTTTCTATGTAAATATATGCCAATTATTGAGGAAACATCACATGTTGTTAAAAAAGAGTGATTTCCTCTTACTGAGAGGAATTGTTTGATCAAAAAGGGGCACGACCAGCTAGAGTTTGGGAAGGGCTTTTCTAGAATAAGTCTGATATTCCCATTTCCTACATGTAGGAATGTGTTCCTGACTTACTGAAGCAACAAAGTAAAACTCACCGTAACAAATGTGGTTGAACACACAGTCTGTGCACCGACTCCACGGCCACAGCTCTGAGCCACTGAGGCTTCTCCCCGTCCAGAAACTTCACCAGGAGAGACAGGAAGATCTCACACTCAGTCACCTGGAACACCACAAAACACAAGAATACAATTACACTCAGTATCTTCTTTTTTTTTTTTTACTTTTCATTTTGTTATTTTTTTAATTTTACAACAACGATACAAAGAAAATAATAACAAAAAAGGGCCACTGTTCACCACTTTTACACTCCGTATCTTTAAGTGTCGGGGACTTGAATACAATCTGTGCAATAAGCAAAATGTGACGACAAAAATGCTAAAATGTTTCAATAAAAATGTTTTGACAGCTGTGATTTATAGACAGTGGGCATTTGTTTGTAAAGTATAAGTACTTTATGTAAGTTCAGGATTTATTTAAAAGGTTTTTGTCTAGCATTAGCCATACAAAATCACAAGTTATGAATGATCTGGGTGATCTCCGGTTTTGGTCGCTTTTGAAAAAATAAAAATATATACAGTTAGATTTTAAAGTCTCCTGCAATTTTATGTAATTTCTACTCAAAAATGATGTATAACCCAAGTAAAAATCCCATTTAAAGCAATCTGCAGTGATTAGAGGTGGCCAATATATCATCTACAAGAGAATATTGAAATTGTTGTTTGGAAGATACAGTGTATGCAAATTTACAATATTGAGAATCTATTGTAAATTTCCAGAAAAAAAGTCCAGAAATGAAGAAAAAGCTGAAAAAACTGAAAAAACTTCTACTAAAAAATAAAACAAATATACTTCATGTGTAATCTCTCAAAAAAAAAGTATAAAAATGTAATGTAATTTTCCCTGCACTTCCGCAGTTTATTCAAGACAGTTATCTTTTTGACGACAGTGATCTAAATTAATACATTTACCAGCACATTTGTACATATTTTTGATGATTAGCAAAAACATGGCTCGATCAAAGACCCCAACATATCGAGGTATTAATTAATGATAATATCGCAGTGATGTATAGAATTAATTTCAGTCATTCAAATTTCACAGTGCCGACCAAAACAGGCCGTGAACTAGAGCTGACACCAGTGACGCCTCCTCCATCTCAAACACCCAGGGCATATATAAATAGACACATTTTTAATTTCAAGGGATTTATTGAATGCTAATGAATGGAGGAGCAGATGAAATAGTGAATTACCGAGACGGAGCTAATCTTATTAAGAGCCTGGAGCAGAACAGCCACAAAACTCCAGCGCTAATCCGGTCAGACGAGATCAATTAACAGCATCCGAGAGGTGAGGAGGTACATCCTTTAGTAGCTGCTTTCAAGTGATGTCATGACGTGTCCAAGTGTGTACGGATTCATAAAGAGGTGGGAGGAAGGTGAGAATGATGTATGACTGTTTTTAGTGGTTTGTTTTTATCAGATTGTACGCCGATATTACAGACAGCGGTATTGCTGACTACCTAAACCAATTTACTGTTGATAAAATAAATTAAAAGGACCCACAGATTAGGGCTGGCCGACATCATGATAAAAATCTAATCGTGATCTGGTCTCCATGACGATCTGCTAATTTGGTGACATCGTCATATCGTGATTGAGTGGTTTTGGCTCTGAGCCCTTTCTCCAATCACTGCTTCTACTGTCAGCATTAAACCAGAACGAAACCTAGGTCTAAACTAGGTCTAAACCAGGTCTAAAATTTGGACAATATCACGGACTGAATCTGGGTTAAACCAGGACTAAACCAAGAAATAAACCAGACTAAAGCAGAGTGTCGTTATAGGCCACAGTCAGTTTACGCCTGGTACAACGCTTATAGTTCCACCACAAGGAGCTGTATACAGCGGGTACAGGAGGCTCTGAACACATGAGGAGAGCACACAGCGCACAGCTTACAATATTGTCTAAAGCCTCTGACACTCTCGCGTGAGGTCAAGCCCCTGACACTCTCGCGTGAGGTCAAGCCCCTGACACTCTCGCGTGAGGTCAAGCCCCCTCTGACACTCTCGCGTGAGGTCAAGCCCCCTCTGACACTCTCGCGTGAGGTCAAGCCCCCTCTGACACTCTCGCGTGAGGTCAAGCCCCCTCTGACACTCTCGCGTGAGGTCAAGCCCCCTCTGACACTCTCACGTGAGGTCAAGCCTCTGACACTCTCACGTGAGGTCAAGCCTCTGACACTCTCACGTGAGGTCAAGCCTCTGACACTCTCACGTGAGGTCAAGCCTCTGACACTCTCACATGAGGTCAAGCCTCTGACACTCTCACATGAGGTCAAGCCTCTGACACTCACATGAGGTCAAGCCTCTGACACTCACATGAAGTCAAGCCTCTGACACTCTCACATGAGGTCAAGCCTCTGACACTCTCACATGAGGTCAAGTACCTTGGTCATTTTGTCGACTGGAGCGATGACAGAGACATCAAAAGACAACATTGTAAACTGTGCGCTGTGTGCTCTCCTCATGTGTTCAGAGCCTCCTGTACCCACTGTATACAGCTCCTTGTGGTGGACCTATAAGCGTTGTACCAGGCGTAAACTGACTGTGGCCTATAATGACACCTTTAGGCTGCTGATGAGGGTGCCCAGTTGGCACAGTGCCAGTTGTTTGTGGATGCTCACCTTCCCACTTGTGAGGCACTACTGAGACATTTAATGTTTATGCAGCGACTGGAAGAGACTATAAACTCCATCATACGGTCTCTGACAGAGCCTCAGCTGAGCTGCTGTCGTTACACCTCAGCTCTGGGCTGGAGAGACTGCTCATATACAGTAAGTGTATGACTAATTGACTGACTTATTATCTTCTTTGTCTTTGCTGTTGTTTGTTTGTTTATTCTTTTTAATGTATATGGATCTTTTTATATGTCTGAATCAACCCTCAGGTGCTGTATGAGCAGGCCGTGAGGAGACAGACCAGGAGCATCCTCTCTGACCACACCCATGTACTGTACCCAGAGTACCAGCTGCTGAGCTCAGGGAGGAGGTACAGGGTACCTCTGTGTAAACTGAACTGTTACAAACATTCCTTCAGCCCTGTTTTGGTGAAGCTGTTGAATGAGCAGCAGAGATGAGATTAGTGTGTGCAAGGAGTGTGGCCATTTAGGAACTCAAATGAAAAAAGGAGGAGGGCCCAGAGGCTGACTCCTCCTGCTGGTCTACTAGCTTTATAAACCCACAGCGTGCTCCAGACCTTCAGTAGCTGATGACGATCTTTGGAGTAAGCTCGAAACGTCCTACACTTCAACTACAGAGTACAGATGAAGACTGAAGAATTTTTGCCTACGATGGACAACTCCTGTACGACTGAGAACCTACACAAATCAAATGAAAAAAGAAGTAAATGTACTGTTTGCTCTGTTGTTTATGTACTGTACACTGTATGTCTCGTCTGGGTGGTGCTGTAATGTGGTGTCTTAATGTGCAGCTTAATGTCCTCTGTCCGAGACTAATTTCTCCCAAGGGAGACAAATAAAGTAAAGTAAAGTAAAAGAAGCAGATGGATTTAGTCGCATAATACACATGAATTATGAGAAATTGTGATTTAAACTAAAGAAAAGGGTGATAAGAGTTTTTGGCCATATCGCCCAGCCCTACCACAGATGCAACCATGCTATTGGTAAGACCCAGATCAGCTTAAATACTGGCTCCATTAATGCTAAATAAGTCTAATAATCACAGAGAAAAGATCCATGTTACTTCCCCAATGCTTTCGATTTGTCTTTTTTTGAGTTATAAGACAATTACATAAAAAATAGGCACATTGAAAACAGAGGAAGAAAGGAAAGGAAAAAATGATGCAATAGGTGTCAAACAACAAAGGCGTCAAATACAACAACAAGATCAAGCAAAAAACCAAGGATCACTAAGGTTGCCGTGTGTTGTGAGGTGTGTGGCCAACAACCTCACAACACACGTGTCAATTACACATTTCAGGTTAAACATTTTCTTTCCTGCTATGTCAATGTTTAATAAACCTAAACCTAAACCTAACCCGATGCAGGGTCCACGTTATGATATGAATCCCAATATATGCATCCCCACACCTGTGTTTAGTTTGGAACCTTAATCCAAGCACTGTCTCACAATAAAATGTTTTTTTAGGTTTTAAACGGTGTAGAATAGTTAAACTTACAGAAAAAAAGCATCATTCATCTCAAAAAATTGGTCTGAGGGCCACATTTGGGCACCTCTGTCATAGGTAAATTGAGGCTTTCATTTGCTTAACATAGTAAAAGTAGTAAGTGTCTTCACGGATAACATTTTTAAACTTTTAAACTACCTTTCTTTACTTTATTGTAATTCAAGATAACAGATAACTAAGGATTTGCCACGAGGAGCTGGTCATTAATACATCTTATTAGTTATTGTGGGTCGTACCAGGAGGCTGTAGAAGTGCTTGATGAGGACAGAGACGACCCGCAGGAGCCTCATGCAGATGGGGAAGTAGGGCTTCTCGACTGGGGCAGGGGAGGCCGCGCTGGTGCTGCCCTGACGAAACTTTATGTTCGGGGAGAAGAGCTTGATCACCAGCGGACACACTCGCTCCTTCAGCAGGAAACTGAACTCTTGGTGCTAGGAAAAAATCAACAAAAACATGTCAAAAAGTCTTTGGAGACTTGAAGATTGAGCATAAATAATGCAGACCTGCCAACCTTGAAATAATTTTATGAGTACAACTCCTCGGTCCCCCTCCACCGCACGCAGCGGAACCTAATATGTTGAGGCAAGGCCATCTTTCCCGATAACGGTCAATGAAACTTGTGGTTCCAGTGTTTCCTACAGAATTCAAAGAGACTATGGTGGGAGAGGGACCTCTTTATGGGGGGTCCGGGGGTCCTCCCCCGGGGATTATATTTTTAAATTGCCTGTATTCTGGTGCATTTTAAACAATGTAATAATAGTTTGAGCTGGTCCCTTTATTGGCAAAATGGGAAAATATTTGCAATAGAGCTCGTCAGTACAAGCCCCCCTCTGCTGCAGGAAGTAAAAATCCCAAAAATCGCATAGACTTGGATAGATAGACATCGCATAGGCATAGAAATGAATATCAAATGTTTAAAAGAATGATAGCAGCAAATCAGCTACGTGGAGACTTATGGGCATAAAACACACAATAAATTAAAGTTGCAAAAAGTTGTAAAAAGTTATAAAAGCATTTCGCTGTGTTTAAGTATTTGGTTGGCTTGTAAAATATCTGCGCGATAGTTAGCACGTAGCTGATTAGCCTCCATCATGCTGTTAAACTCTTACAATTTGATTTTTTTTTAAGTCTATGGAGATTCTGAATGAGATTTTTTACTTCCTGGTACCTGAAAGAGCCTGGATAAGGGCAGGACTGTTGAGCTCTATGCAATTTTTGATCACCGTGCAAAATACTGCAGTTAGCGGCAGTATGCTAAGGATAGCTTCACCTAATCAAGGCTGAGATAGAGCTATGACTAATGCTGCCTTCATGTGCTGTGGTAAAGATGATCCTTTCCAGCTGTGAAATGGAAATTATGAGAGCATTGTGTTCAAGTGCTTTTGTGGGTGTAGCAAAGTTAAATAGTGATAAACACACAACGACACGCTGCAAATGAGTAAATTTGGATGAGAAAATAGTCTACAAATCACAACTACTACCTTGCATCTGCTTTGTTAGCCAAAAGTTGGATTTTTTTTCACAAAACGCTAAGTGGAAGTAAACATGAATTTAAAATAGTAGGCTACACTAAATAAATAGCTGATAGTCTACGCTTCATAACAATCAGCTAAAAGACATGAAAAATGTGTGATCACAGCTCTCCGTCTTGTTGAATGGTCAAAGGTTATTTCATCTCGGCAACTCTGGCATCAAGAAATTGTCCCAGTTCTCCAGGGGAAAATACGACATTAGGGGGCGTCCACTTGGTCATTTTCCACTCGAAAAGAGGTATTTACACTCATTTTGACACCACATGAAGGCACCATAAGTCACACCTAAAGTAGTTAAATTATATTGTCCACTGTTGAAGGTCGGTGTTTTATTTTAGTTTGTGAAATACTGTAACAGAACTATCGTAGGCAAAGATTCTTCAGTCTTCATCTGTACTCTGTAGTTGAAGTGTAGGACGTTTCGATCTTAGTCCAAAGATCGTCATCAGCTTAATAACGACTTGAGCACGCACATGGGTCTCAGTAAACCAGAAGGAGGAGTTAACTTCTCTAAGTCCCTCCTCAGAGCAGTTAACCTCTAACGGGGTTTATACAGGTAGCAACAAGTCCAAATTAATGCTTTTTAATACCGTTTAAATGCCCAAATACAACAAAAATGCCATGAATTGGTGCGGATTTAGTATTAATTTCCATGTTCATTGGAAAATCTGTTACAGTGGAGAACTTTTCAACAGAAATGGTGCGTAATTTCAACCAATAATGCCGTCTACACCTAATTTTTTGTATTTTTGACAAACTTTTGCTGTAATATTAGTTGAGCAATGTCATTATTTTCCCAGAACTTTTCATTTAATGCCAGTTTAATTTCTATTTAATACTTTTTAATGACATTTAAGGCCTTACTTTTGACACAATTCATTTATTGACTTTTAATGCCCTGCGGAAACCCTGTCTAAGCAGGGACTTAGAACTCCTGTACAACTGAGAACCTACACAGATGTAACAGAACTACTGATAAAACATATTTGTAAGTTACAAATGATCAGATTAATTTATATTGTTAGTTGTTTATATTAATGCAATAAGGACCAGTCACTTTTTCGCTCTCGCTCTCTGTATTGGTAATCGGTATTGGTATCGGAAGCAAAAAAGCTGGATCAGTGCATCTCTAAACCAAATTAAAGTCATTTGTGACACCCACCAACTAAACAACATCATTATCAGCCTAATCTGGTGCCTCTTTACTGCTTTCTTTGCGTTAGTCCTGACCTGCAGGAAAACCCCCGGGAAGTCGTTGAGGACGGACTCCAGCAGCTCCAGGCCGAACGTCCGGGTCATTTCGGTCATGCCCACCAGCCAGTAGGGGGCGTCTGCGTTCACGAGCTGGCACAGGTCCTGCAGGGACATGTACAACAGTGATATGGAGGCAACAATAAGGCCTTGTTTTCTTCACACCTTCACACAACAGACTGACACAGAGCAGGCCATTGAGAGACAAGCTTCAGCCACGAACAGAGAACAATTCGATTTAGAGTTTATTATACAGAATAACACGGCTGAAAACGAATTGCACGGCATTAGCAGCAGTGTGGAGGGTTATTTTCTAGACTTTATAGTCATCTCTCGGCACATTTGAGCACGTTTTAATGCAGTGGAAATATTTTTGATGTTAAAATGGCTGTCCAATATATTTTTCGAATAATAATATATATAAAAGTCAAATTGAATGTAAAATGTAAAGAAAAAATCATTTCAGAAGATTTGCAAACATTTCATCAAACAAAGGGATGAGAGGAAAGCATTAGTTCAAAAGCAAAGACACAAGAGGCAATTTTGGAGAAAGAAATGGTGCACAACATCAGCCAAAACCACAGTTGAATGTTTCTTAGACGATTATAATTAGCATTTTTGACAAACTTAAATGTTGAACAAACCAACAACTGATTGACTCAATGTGAATTTCTCAGCGTGATGTTGTCCAATCCTTCAAAACAATCTACACAGTTCCTAAATTACTGTATACTCCGGTGAGATCAGGCCCAGGAGATAAATCTGCCCCCAACAATACCCTTTGTCCCCACAGATGATTTTCAGAAACATGATTGCACACAACAGCGTTCTAAATACCTCTCATAATCTCTCAAAAACAGGGCTGTCACTCATGAGTATTTAGGTACTCGATTAATCAGCTGAGTATTTTTTACGATTAATCGGTTGGCGGAAAAAGGTGCCTGGAAACTAAAGTGACGCCGTTTGAGGACGTCTTGATAGAGTAAACTTAAAGGTAATGTCTGTCGGATGCTCTTTGTTCAAGTTTCACATGTCATTCCTCATTTGAAAGCATAGAATACCAACAACTAGGTAAGTTGGTATCAAGTTGGTAACAACTAGGTAAGTACTAGGTAATTACCCTAGTAAGGGGGTTAGGGTTAATTACCTAAGACAGGGTTTATACAGATAGCAGCAAGTCAAATTTAATGCCATTTTAATAACCAAATACTACATTTTTAATGCCACAAATCGATGCGCATTCAATATAAATTTCCATATTCAATAGAAAATTTGATAGAAAGGACACATTTTTGTTTGTAGTCTTTATTTCAAATCATGTTCCTTATTTGGATACATAGTACACAGAATAAAATAAAATTTTCTACAGAAAGTGTATAATTTCTGCCAAAACTCCAGTCTAGACTCTAATCTTTGTATTTTTGACAAACCTCTGCTGTAAAAGTAGTTGAAAAATGTCATTATTTTCCAAGAACTTTTGATTTAATGCCAGTTTGAATCCAATTTAATGCTTTTTAATGCCCCGGGGAAACCCTGTAAGAGTTAGGTAATTAACCCTAACCCTGACCCTAACCCTAAGAGTTACTGGGTAATTATTGTTTTTTTTTTTTTTTATTGCAATTACTAGTATTAAAAAAACATAATTACTGTATGTTACCAGTAGTTACCGGGCCGTATTCTAAAATGCTACACATATTTAGAAAAATCTGATACAAAATATTAGCAAAAAAATTCTATAACCAATGCCTTTAGAAACAATATAGTTTCCTTGAGGACAACTCTCTCCGTTTAGTCTATGTGAGGAAGAACAGTGATATTTGTACACAGCAAAGGCTTAGTTTGAGACACTGTGCGGAGGTTACACTCCCCACAGAACCTGCCCCTGCTCTACGCACTGGGCATGAGTGACCTTTGTTTTTTACTTTTTAACAATATGCCATTCACAGCCCACACGATGCAAAGAGTGAACACATCTTTATTGCAGTTTCATTGAAAGACTACGACTAGTCTAGTCTAATTTCAGTGTGTTATCTCTGTCTGTGTAAAGACTTCAACCACATAGTTCATGTTCTTACAAGGAAGAGTGATTCTGAGGCCGTGCTTTGTAAACTTGATCCAAATGAAGAACACTGTGTGCAGCCATTCTGAAAATAGGTCGGCAACAGTGTCCTATCAAGTGAGATCAGACAGGCCCAAAGAGAAGGCTGCCCCCCGGTGGTCTGACCTGGAACAGCATGTAAGCGTCCTTTGCACTTGGTCTGAGCGTGCTGACGGAGCGACGGTTGGTGTTGCCCTGGACCGGAGGAGGCTGCTCCACGATTCCTACAAGAAATAAGTCAAGAAAGTGCAACATTTCAACAACTTGGTTTCTTTAAGCCACAAATGTTATACAAATGTTATACAAATGATTTTCACATTTTTTTGGAAAATGTTGTGAACAAAAATGTAATTTAGCTTTACTCAAAATTGAGTCAAATATTTCATTTAGAAGCGTTTTAGTCGACAAAACGTTGTTGACAAAATATAAAATGTATTTAATCATCATTTAGTCCAGGGGTCTCCAACCTTTATTACTTGGGGAGCTACTTTTATGTTATCAAAAGGGTAGAGCTACTTTAGCTTCAAAGAAACTTGTGTAACTCTGGGTGCAGGCCTAGTTCACCCGAGAGTTTATAGCCATGACAATATTTCCACAATATTAAGAGAAAACTACTTCTTTTGCCCTTGTACTATACTATATTTAACTAACTGTTTGCAGATTGTGTTCAACATGTTCTGAACAAAAATAAAACGCATCTAAAAATGTGATTGATCAAGTGAAGAATGTAGAAACCCTCTGGCGAGCTACCTAGTACTTGAAGAGCTACTGGTTGGAGATCCCTGATTTAGTTATCGTCATATTCTCTGGAGCTTCTCCCACATGAACAAAGCACAGAGCTGTTCTTTTGGCAGTGAATTTAAAGTATAAGAGGCTCTTTCAAACTTGGTCATTGAAGTTCACACGTTTTTAATCCCTTCTCTTCATTTTTACATCTTTCGAGTCGACGAAAATATCTGGAGATTGGAATAGTTTTAGGGGGGCATTTACCAAGCATTTGCTCATGTGCAAAGCAAGAAGCAAAAGAGTCCTTTACACATCTATGTTTTACTTTACTGACACAGCAGTCTTTCATTTACATATCACATATAAGGCCTTAATACTATGATACAGACCATTTCAAAAAGAAAATCTCTTTGGTACTAAAAAAAACTGTGGTGGAAGCTGGACCTGCACTTAAACAAAGTAAAAAGTACAAATTATAGGTACTTTTACTTTACTTAAGTACATTTTAGAGCTATATGTACTTTCTACTCCACTACATTTTTAAATTGGGTTAAAAGTAAAAAATATTTTATTTATTAAGTGACCTCTCTACGATGAACTGGTTTAGTCCTGATTTAGACCTGGTTTGGTCCCAGTGTAGACCTGGTTTAGTCCTAGTTCAGTCCTGGTTTAGTCCTGATTTAGAACTGGTTTAGTTCCTAGTTCAGCCCTGGTTTAATCCTGATTTAGACCTGGTTTAGTCCTGGTTCAGTCCCAGTTTAGACCTGGTTTAGTCCTGATTTAGACCTGGTTTAGTTCCTAGTTCAGCCCTGGTTTAATCCTGGTTTAGTCCCAGTTTAGACCTGGTTTAGTCCTGATTTATACCTGGTTTAGTCCTAGTTTAGTCTCGTTTAATCCTGATTTAGACCTGGTTCAGTCCCAGTTTAGACCTGGTATAGTCCTGACTTAGACCTGGTTTAATCCTGATTTAGTCCTGGTTTACTATGCCACATTAAACTCTTAAAAATACTTTTACACTTTTTACACTCACAGTGTGTACATTTTATAGTACATTTTATAGTGGATACTTTAATACTTCTACTTAACTATTTTATCTGATACTTTTACTTAAATTTTTACGTAAATTCTTGCTCCTGTATCTGCACTTTTACTCAGGTAAGAATACAGAGTACTTCTTCCACCTAAACATTACAGCCAAAGCACGTCTCATGATGGATGTCCCAGCAGCCACACACGCAGCCACACACGCAGCCACACACGCAGCCACACACGCAGCCTCACACGCAGCCTCACACGCAGCCACACACGCAGCCACACACGCAGCCACACACGCAGCCACACACGCAGCCACACACGCAGCCACACACGCAGCCACACACGCAGCCACACACGCCCTGGTGGGTCAGTGACAGATTCCCTGGATCTTATTCTTGGCTTCAATCTTTCCGTGGATTCCCTTGTCCTTCTCCTCTCACCTTTGAAGCGCTCGTCCTCTGCGACCATGCGCTCAAACACCACAGTGACCACTTGTCGGACTGTGGCGGCCGCCGTGTTGTTTGTGATGTTGTCTTTGGTGAAGTGGAGTCGGAAACACAGCACGATGGCCTGGAAAATAAAGGAAAGGAATACTGTATATCGTTGTAATCAATCAATTTATTTTTGTAACGCCCAATATCACAACAGGAGTCGTCTCAGAGGTCGGTGTGGACAAAAACAAATCAATATCAGACATCATGAATGATCAAAATAAGTCACACACGAATGAAATGTCACGACCAGATGTAATGTCCCGTAAATAAGTAAATCGGAGATAACAAGCTTAGAGTATCCCACATCCTTACACCCTCCTCCACGGCGAGGAACAACCCTTAAAACCACATGGGAGAAAATTAGGAATCCTCGAGGAGAACCATTTTGGGGAGGGATCCACTCCTATGGACGGATGGGCCAGTGGTGAATTTTTGGTCGAGTCAGAAAGATAGGAGACCACACGTGCCATTTCTCAGGTTGCAGAACGACAGCAGCAGCTCAAATTTTACGCAATGAATGCCAATTTATAGCACAAACATGATATTTTTAATGCCTCAAATGCATAACATGGATTTACAGGTTTGAACTAATCCATTTCACAAAAATAATGAGGAGAAATATGAATGTTTTAAAGAAATTGGACACACCAGGGAGGGAACCTCTGAGAGCAAATCCGTGCAAAACTGAAAGAAGAACTCGCAGTGGATGTGTTTTTGACGATTAAATTCTCATTTTTGATGAAGTTATGGAGTAGAAAGTCATTTAGATTTAATGCCTGTTTCAAAGACATTCAAATCAAATTTAAAGCTTTGTAATGGCCTTATTTTTTGTATTGTATATAAAATACAAATTGTCAACATAGTTTAAAGTGAGTCTGGAATTCAAATGTTATCTCCGCTCCAGCAAGACAAAAACACAGACCAAGTCTATGTTTTGCTCCGTTGGGTCCGTCTGAGTCTGGCCTGATCAAGTACAGTATGATCGCACCAAACAGGAAAATGAACACAAACAACATCCGGACTTTCAAAATAAAACGGGAAAACAGGAGTGTAAAACAGGTGTTTAAAACCGAATAAATATATTTTATTGTTTAAGCCTATTTAAATAAAATTTTACATATATCGAATTCATATGAAATTCCCCACATCATGAGATGAGTCAAAATACAAATCAATTAAACAGATTATGCAGAATAAACTATTACCAAACTTAACTGTATGTGTGTGGTCCATATGCAGTTGAAAAGAATGACAAGTTTGCTTGGGACCTACACGGGTGTAAAGGGCGTTTGATTTGGCATCTCTTAGCTGTTGTAATGGTTGTGCTGTTTGCTAATGCTAAGCGCTAATGCTAAACGCTAGCTATGCACTCTTTGTATATAAGGGAAGCTGCTTATTGTAAAAAATACAGACACTGGTCAGTAATCAGTGTCACGGTAAAGATGTCTCTCCTCCTCGCCTCTTCTGGAACTATTGACCACGCGTGCACAGGGGAGCCATGCGTAGCATTAAGACCAATCATGATGGGAGGGAGCTAGATCCAGTTTTGTTTTCTCAAAAAGTGTCCCTCTCTTTTCTTTGGATATCTTCCAGACTAACACTTTAATAAAGGTTTGCGTTTACCTTTGTTATGTGTAAACTTTACCTTTTGATCGGTAGAAGTCGATGTATCACGCAGTATTTCAGATATGCATAAAAAGTGATGTACCTTCGAGAGTACTTCATCGTGCACTACGGTGTTGGTGGTGAGCAGCACGAGGACCGTCTGAAGGAGCTTCAATTCCTCTAAACCGTTCTCCATCAACTGCCACAACATGTTGATGATGTTCCCAGCGGCCGCCTGTGAAATTAATACAAAACAGAGCAATAAGCTCATTAAAAAAGCTCGATTCAGATTAATGTGAACGCAATATGAATCTGTGAAATAGGGATTAGAGCAATAAGACTCGGTGCAAGAGAGGTAGCATGTGCCATTGTGCTTTGATATCTAATTAAAAGTGGGGCTCTGTGTAATGGGAGGATGTGCCAGTATTTCAGATATAAAAAGTGATGTACCTTTGAGAGTACTTCGTCAAGTTGGTGGTGAGCAGTATTACACATGTAAACTCTTTTTTTGCAAGTAAATCTAATTCCTTTTCCATATTACTCATGTACGTGTCCTATGCTGCCTCACACCCCAAGACACCTACGAATTTAGAGTCCATCTACTGGTATTCTGGTCCAAACAGCTGTTAAATGTAGTTTTTCTATTTTTTGTACTGTCTTTTAACCTCTTAAACCCTACAGGACCCAAATTGGGCACTAAAATGTCTCTCCTTCCCCTCCCTCTGTCTCTTTCCTTCCTCTCTCTTTTTCCTCTCTCTCTCCTTCCCCCCTCTCTCCTTCCTCTCTCCCTCTTTCCTTCTTCTCGATCTCTCCTTCCCCTCTCTCTGTCTCCTTTCCTTCCTCTCTCTCTCCTTCCCCTATCTCTGTCTCTTTCCACTCTCACTCTTTAAAGTTAAAAGTTTTATATAGCTTTTCATTGAACATAATAATCAAAAAATACTATTCAATTTGATCTTATTTTGTATCTGAAATTATTCCAAGTACCCCCTTCTAAGCTCTCGCGTACCCCCAAGGGTTCCCGTAACCCTGGTTGGGAAACACTGCTGTATATGACCCGTGTGGTGATGATAAATCCTACCAAATGATCCCTACATTTATACAGTTTACCGTGGGAGCCAGCGACAACCAGAACAAATTAAAGCATGAATAATTGATCAGGATTTGACTTTTAACAAACCCCACCTTTACGACCCTCCCGTTCAGAGCTCAGAAACATTATTGCGGGGCTCACCTCAGAGACGACCTCGTGGGACATGAGTCTCTGGATGGCGGCCAGGCACAGCTGTGTGATTTTGGGCTCCTTGGTGCCACAGCCCATGAGGAACGGCTGCACCACCTCCAAGCTGTTCTCCTTCAGGGCTGCGGAGGGGGGAAACGGACAGGGTCATCCACGCAATCCAACAAAAAAGGGACAATACTAGACAAAGCAAGTATTCACAGCAGTGGTTTCGCTAGGGATAATTTTGAAGGATTGTAAAAGATCTGTTGCGAGCCATTTTTATCCTTCATTAATTAATCTCTCATTATATACCCATTATGTAGCTATGTAAGAAAACAGATTACAGGATATAGGGTGCAAATGTAAATATAATTTGTGGGCAGAATCATGAAACATGAATTTGGAAAGTATATTGTGGTAAACCTTGTGCATAAATCTCTCAAAGGATGACTATGGCTTGATTTCCAATCTTTCAAAATGAAAGACCGCCTTCAAAATTGTCTGTCAGAGCTAAAAATATTCGGTCACTGACAGATCACTTTCAGTTAATGTAACCTCTGATTCACAGTATCAGGAGCTACTGCACTGGAGGGTTGTGCAATGGAAAGGGAGAAGAGAAGAGAGAAAAAGAAGAAGAGAGAAAAGGTCCTGTACCAGGATACACTTTTATGGATTCCTATCTATTTCCTTTGTAGCTGTTGTCATAATAACGATAAACAAATCTCTAACTGCTGTTGGAGATATCAAACAAAACCTTATTTTATCGTCTCAAATGTCATTCCTCTTGTTCTTGCTCCTTAAGCCACAGTTTTTAGTTTTCATATTTATTATCACTAGTTTTAGTTTAATCTTATTTCTCTTGCTCATTTCCTGCCCCCAGCTGATCTGATTTGTTGATCAGCTCACTGATGATGTAAGAGTCTATAGACTAGACAGAAAATTATAACTTTATGGCCATTTTCCTGTGCTCTAGCAACAACATCTCCACTTGATCAGTAGCACCTACAGCCATCAAACTTTGCAGTCTTGTACTTATTTTGAAGGTTTTTTCAGATAGAGTTCTTCAATATTTATTTCCAAGCCTGATTTATTGAGTTTTGAACAAAACAAGGCAAAACTTTAATCGTTACAGATTTATTCACTAATAACCAGTGTTGGGGAGAATACTTTGAAATTGTATTCAGTTACAGAATACTGAATACTCGTCTTAAAATGTACTTTGTAACGTATTCAGTTACTTTGCCCAATCAGTGTACTGTATTCTGAATACTTAGATACTTTCACCTTCATTTGCTTTATATTTTTGTATAAATATGGTGAAAGATTAAAAATAAAAATAAAACACTTTTACACCAACTGCTGTCTGTCTCTTCTTTCTCTCTCCCTCCCTCCCTTTCTCTGTGTCTCTTCTTTCTCTCTTCTCTCTCCTTCCTCTCTCTCTCTCCCTCTCTCCTCTCTCTTCTTTCACCCTCTCCCCCCTCTCCCTCTCTTCTTTCCTTCCCTCCCCCTTTCCTTCCTCTCTCTTCTTCCTCTCTCCCACCCGCTCTTTCTCTCTTCTTTCTCGCTCTGCTTCTTCTTTCTCGCTTTGCTTCCTCTTCCTCGCTCTCTCCTTCCTCTCTCTCCCTCCCTCCCTCTATGTCGGTCTTCTTTCTTTCTCTCCTTCCTCTCTTCTTTTTCTCTCTCTCGTGTGAGTGGTTGGTGGTGGTCGGAGGGACTGTTGGCGCAGATGTGAGCAGCCTCGCTTCTGTCAGTCTACCCCAGGGGAAACTGTGGCTACAATAGTAGCTTACCACCATCAGCATGGAGTGAATGAGCCCCCTCCCCTTCATGTGTGAAGCGCTTTGGGTGTGACTATGTCATATGAAAAGCGCTATACACATAACATTCCCTTTCCCTTTCCCTCTCCTTCCTCCCCCTCTCTCCTTCCTCCCTCTCCCTCTCTGTATTCCTTTGGTATTTGAAAAGTAACTGTATTCAAAATACCCTCAAATGAGAGAGTATTTGTACCTGAATACAGTTACTCAAAATGAGTATTCTGTACATGTATTTAGTTACTCCCCAACACTGCTAATAACTAAGATATTCAAAATCAACATCAACAAAATAACCATGAATTTAAACCTGGTTCTTTTGCGTTCATTTCGCAGTGTCTCACCTTAAAAGCTGCGTTAGCAAAGAAAGTGTGAATCTCGCCTCGTCTTGTGGATATATTGTGGCTTCTTGCAACGACGGCGAGGACTGTAAATGTCCCTCAGACAGACAGCGTCCATTTGTGTTAAACCAGCGCGTCCTTCCCCGTCACTCACCTGCCAATATGTCCGTGTTCCTGGCTGCTATGGTCTTAATCTTCACAATCCCAGACTCGGCGGCCTGAAGCGGGGAGAAACGACAGAGAGGAGAGACGTTTAGACAACATTTAGACTAACAAGCAGCAAAGCACAATCACTTTTACAGATCCCACTGGGAAATGTGCCGCTGAAACTCAAACTGAGTATTGATGGTATCCGCAGGGGAGGGACTGCAAAGCGTTTGTTGACGGGGGAAAAAGCTGGGAATGAGTCGGTTTAACGAGGAGTGAAATAGGATTTTGAGCTTTTATGTGGGGTATTTAAAAAAAATACATTTTATTTATTTGTTTGCAGAACTTTTTAGGATTCTCAGTCATATCAATGGTCAGAATGAGCAGGAGATGCCACATGAGGGCCAGGGCTGCACTAGATAGATAGATAGATAGATAGTTTTTTATTGATCTCACAATGGAGAAATTTACTTGTCACAACAGCTCTTAGGACAGTATCACACAGGGGGGTGCACAAAGTCAGGAAAAGTGTCATCAAAGAAGCAAAAACAACAGGTAAGTAATAATAGTAACAATAAAATAAAATAGAATAAAGATAGTCTCTTAGC
>OMNZ01086620.1:0-10785 GCA_900303255.1 Lesueurigobius sanzi
TCTAACTTGTTCTAAGGTGTTTTTGACTTGTTCAATATTTCTACTCATTTCCTTTTTTATTTAAATGTAGTTGCCAATGGGGTATGAAAATTGTGATTTTGGCAGTTTTATTTTCCTAATTCAAGTGAGATTACCTTAGAATCAGTAAAAAACTGTCATGAAATAAACCAAATAATCTAGATGACAGTAGTAAATATGTCTAATCTGGTCCAAACTGCTCTAAACAAGACTAATATTCTCAAATCGAGTCATTTATCCTCGTGCTTGATGTTTAGTTTTGTTGTAGAACCATAAAACAGAACAATAATGATCATTTATTCAATAAAATACTGTTTCTTTTAGTGTTTTTAGCATTTATTTGAGCTGAAACACCTCAGTCACTTTCTTTAGTGCAGTCTCAAATTTGCTTTGAAAAGAAAAATTTCGGTACCAATTTATTTTTCGATACCGGTAGTACCTTCATTATTTTTTCGATACCGTACTGGTATCGTTTAACGGTACCCAGCCCTAGACATGTGTGTTGTCTGACAGAATCCAATGAACCAAAAGGTGTTCCAATTTGTTATTACTGTATATTATTAGTATTATTATTATTAGACATATGTGTTATGTAGTTTTATTCATACACGTTTTATATTAATGATATACATACTATTCATGTATAAAGTATAGGATTACTGCTATATGCATTTACGTGAACCCTTCTGGGTCTTTTTGATTGTTAACAACGTTTAATGGAGGATAAAAGCAGATGGTACATACTGTATCTTCGGTCCATATTTTAGACAAATCGTGTACTTTGTGGAACAAGCACCAAATTTAGCATGGATGTAGCTTAGGGCTAACCTTGCGCTACAAGAAGTACTCCCGCGAGATTTGTGATTTCACATACTCGGGGAAATACATCTCGAAAGGGTCCAGTGCCTTGCGATCGGCTCGACTCAGATATTTGCGGGACCAATGGCGTGCCTGCGTTGGGGTTTAAGGCGGGACGTGTTGGTACGACGTAGCACCAAATGCCGAAGAATAACTAACATGGCTGCGTCTGAGGACTTACTTTTTGATGCCGCAATTGACACCATTTTAGCTGAAATGCTACTATTTCAGCTAAATTAGTCTTATTTTAGCTGAAATGCTACTTTTTCTACTTTGAAAAGGGAAAAGCAAAGAGACGTTTGTGCTTTTCTCCGACTGGAATCTGCAAAAGTACGATAGGCGAGTGCTAACAGGTGTTTCACCCAATTATCTTGAAGTACTGCTGTAACGGCCCTTTCACGAGTGGATTGGACGCGAGCCTTCCCAGATTGATAATGTGTAGAACTCAAATCAGAGTTTTTCTTCCTTCCCACTCCTTTTCAGGCAATCTAATCTGATTTTTTTTTACTTAACCCTGTGCCTACCTACTGTGTATTTTTTGGCTGAAATAAATAAATGAAATAAAAAATGAAAGGACCCCTTTTCAGAAAAGCACGTTAGCCCCCCTGAAATATTCAATATAGCGGCTGTTACTCAAGATGGCCGACTTGCACTCATTAATACTGTGATGTTCCCATTTACATGATATGCAATTAAATTGATTATTTGTGCCACAAATACATACATAACACAATAGGTGGCTAACATGCTTTTCTGAAAGCTACATCCATGCAAAATGTGGTGCTTGTACCACAAAGTGCACGATTATTTCAATAAATAGATGGTCAGTGTTCAAATAGATAATAATAGAAGCAAACCATTTTTCTACAGTGGTTGAGTGGTGAGTGCTCTTGTCTCAAAGAAGAGAAGCTCCTGGGTTTAAATCCTGTCCCGGGCAGGACCTTTGCATGTGAAGTTTCCATGTTCTCCCTGTGTGTCTGCGTATAGCTTTCCTCCCAGAGCTCCTTTTGCCTCTACCTCCAAAACGTGCTGATCATTTTGGCCCTCGGGTGGTGCACAGAGTTGCAGCGAATTAGGACTGACCGTTCATCTGATCTACGGAAAACCACTTGCATACTAATGACCACAGCTTTGATATTTTACATTTACTGCAATAATTATGTGACAAATTTAATTTTCACATTTCATTTTATGTTTCTGGTTTTATCATGATTATTTAATTAACATGGCCCTACTACATCATACAGAGGATGAATGTTGAATTCGTGCTGAAAATAAAGAAGCCAGACATTTGATGGTGTATCATGAAGAGATGTTTTAGAAGCAAAAGACAAAATATAAACAGGTGAACAAAGAAACCCTTAGACCTAGAATGAACTTGTTATTGGACACTTCTTGTAGAAAAAGTACCAGTTTTGGATTTGACGTTCACGACCGATTCGGCTCTTTTGAACGGCTCTTCATGATGACAATTTGAATTGGTTGAAAATAGATACTTGCTTCAATTTTACTTAACTTTACCCTGAATGACTACAAGAATCAGCAGAACAACAGCAGGTAACACAAGTGAACGGTTTCAACATTTTCACTTAACTATATATATAATAAACAACTATGCTCCATATTCATGATTTATATTTGTTTTCAGATAGCCTCGCTGGCTGGCGGAAATCAATATTACCACAAAAAGTATCGGTATCGTACCACATAACATCGCGATATATCAATATAGTCACACCCTTAGTTGCAGTGAGCTAATTTCCATTGGTGGCCCACATTTGCCCTCACAATCGCCCTCTCGCTCATCTCACCCCCAGACTGGACCCTATTGCACATGTTTCCAGTGCCAGGGGAATACAGCAGCACACAGAGGAAAACTACACAGTCATGGGGAGAACAACGCAGCCAGCTATTTTGTTTTGATTTGTAAGCAAAAGTAGAGCTCTTTGGCCCAGTCCCGCGATTCAGAAAGCCTCCATATCGAGTGGCAAATGTCCCTCTCACTTTGGTGGTTTTTACATTTTTCTCTGAGGACGGCGAAGGCTTTATATTCAGCGAGACTTTCATTTCTGAGTCATCTCCACCTGACAGCATAAAACCGGGACTCCACTGACAACTCTCTGCCAGTCTGAGGGCGCATCCATTCTCCTTCCGCAATCTTTATTCACTTGACTTATAATTACAATAGGCATGAACTTGACTGACTGGCATCTATGGAATTCGCTAAACAAGAGATGGGGTTCAACAAAAATGTGACTAAGACATTTTACTGAGGTGATTTCTACAGCCATTTGAGCGACAATAAATAGAGCATAGTTTAACATTCTATCCGTCCATCCTTGTCTTCTCAATAGGCTTCATTCAATTATGTGGCCAAATACAGCAAGCAGTCATTGTTTATAATAGACAATTTCCCATTGTTGCATCTTGTATCAATTCAGGCGAAAAGCAATTTGCAGCATGACTTCAAAGTTAAATTGATTTGTGTTGCCGTATTATCAGGAATTTGAGTGGTGTCCTGCCTGTGATCAGGAGAGGGTTTTGGCAGGAGACGAGGTGTGGCTTTTCCCTGCAATAAGTCAGTTGATACAATAAATTAATTTACTTTGTCGCAAAATAATTTATAGGGAAGTGCGTTTTTTAAGGCAGTGGTAAATCCTTGTTCGTCTTTGTTAATTGTTATGTTTACTACACGGTGAAAAAAAACGGAAAAAGGTGCTGCTACAAACAGATTCATATTTTTACAAACAACATTTTTAGTGCTTTGTTTTTCAATCAATCAATCAATCAATTATACTTTATTTGTCCCCGCGGGGCAATTTAAAAGCACAGATGATATCAATAAATATGAGTTGAGCCGTAAAGGGGCAATGATCGGCCCTCGCCGTCCGCCCATACAGGGGAGCAACGAAAAGGTTAACGCCCCCTTTTCATCGTAACCACGCTGTGTCCATTGAGATGAATGGGGGAACATCGACTGAGATCTTCACATTTATGAATATGAATAACATTTTGTGCAGACTTCAATGTAAAGTGTTTAGCCGTTCATAGTGACTTAATTTGATCACATTTGATCAAATTCAAATGCCCATATAACTGTGAGTAATTTTGCAGCTTCGATTTTGACCTATGAACGGCTAAACACTTTATATTGAAGTCCGAACATGCCAACATCCTGCTAACTTTAGCCCACTTAAAAACATCAACTGTCCTCTCTGTGAAGCTTCTACAGCAAAAAAATATCTTATTTTGCTTCTCTTTTATATTAGACAAATATATAAAATGCATGAAATATGTTTTTTCAGGCGTAAATGTGAAGATCTCAGTCGATGTTTCCACTCTGGTTAGACTGAAAAGGGGGCGTTAACCCTTTCATTGCTGCTAATGCACCCGCTGTCGGCCTAAATCTTAAGATGGCAAAGTAGAAGTCACTGCTTTTATGTACTTCAGGGAGCTTAGTGTTGGAATGCAACGTAATATGCCGAGTGCACATTTTTTTTCTTACTGTAGGGGCCGCTAATGCACCTTTTTAATACCTAACATAGTGCATGGGTGCATTAGAACAATGCTGATCCCACCACTCTCAGTTTTAGTTTGTTTTCTATAGAATACAAACTTTGTACGGATTTGTAAAACTCTAGCTGCACAAACTGAAGCACATTCCAGCAGGTTAAAATATATATAGAGTAAATGACAGCCCTGTTTTTGTTGGGGTCATTCAGGTATACTTACATGAACCAATAGACCCTTTCATTGTTTGTAAACATGTCACGTGTTTTCAGTGGGCGGGGCTTAGCCTGGAGGCAAGAGCGACCTCTGGAGGCCATTGAAACCTATGGAGGTGACTTTGTTTACAAGCGTTACCTGCGAGTTTACAGAGGTGTTTTAGGAAGTGGATGATGCTGCAGCAAGTGGTTCATGTTATGAGTGTTTGGACTACATGAAGTCACTCACTCGATTGGATTGTGAAAGCTACATAACTTGATTATCACTTTGGATGGAGCGAGTCATACACTTCTGGGAATGGGCACAGAGCTTATCAAGTGGCCTGTACTTAGCGATTTCCAAAATAAATTCATTTCAATGGCGGTATGAATAGGGCAACAGTCAGGCAGCCTGGCGTTAACATTTCACTCTTTTATTTAATATAAATACTAAGAAATGTAACTAGCTTGGGATATGCTGCTTTCATGTGATGCAGGCAGAGAAAGGGTCTATGTTTAATGATTTGATGATGTTGTTTTGAGACTAGCTGTGGGTCTGTCGTCTTCAAACAATTGAAACCAGAGTCTTTCCAGATTTGTATCACTGTGATAATGAAATTTGTACTATAAAACTGTAGCAATGTCATTTGTCAGGTGAGTAAATTCCACGAAATCCCAGGGTACAGAAAAATACAGTTTCAATAGAGCAAGAGCAATAGAACATTTCATCAAAATCCCTCCTGAGTCTTGACTGTTGCTGATTTTTTTTTAAATTTATTTAGTACTTTAATGCTTAAATCAACAATATCCATCCATTTTCTTCTGCTTATCCGTTGCAAGGTCGCTGGGGGCTGCAGTACTATCTGCCCGTCTCACACTGCATCAGTCCCTTATGGCTCCACAGGAGGACGGTAGAGCTAAGATCAGGCCCAAAAAATCAAGCTCGACCCGAACCGGGCCCGCGGGCCTAAGCCCCGAACCCACCCAACCCCAAGCAATTAACTTTAATAATAGGCCCGAGCCCGAATTAAACCCGACGACTATTTTGAGTAGAGGCAGTGCGCCAGAGGTAGGAGAGGTTATGAGCACGGTGCACGAGCACGGTGCACGAGCACGGTGCACGAGCACGGTGCACGACACGCAGCAGCGCCTCGCTGTATCAGCCTGTGAACTCTTACCTCGGACTTGCTGGTCTCATTTCTCCAGCTTGAAGTTTTCTTTGACTGTTTGCAGCTCCATTTCAGTCGTCACTGAACGCATAGTCAAGTGTCCATAACGATGAGGGACATTGATATAAGAAGGCAGGGCCTTGTGTATGGTAACATGGTGTATATGTGTGCATGCATGCTCCACTCTTGTCTCTAGATTGCACACACTTTCAGTTTCCACTAACAACAGCTGTGTTCCTCGGTCTCATCATCTCTGGGATTAATCCCTAAACTTCACATTTGAAAAGTGTGGTGGTGGCAGCGAAAGTTTTACTGAAGAGTGGGCTTTGTTATTATTAGCAGACACTTATATATTACAGCACATCAACTCACTGCCTGTGTGTCTTCTCTTCACCGTGTCATCACAAACACACACCGCTGCGCTCTCTCAGGCGCGCGCTCACGCAAAAACACGTCTCAGCCCAAACCTGAACGTGATGCATGACATCTCGGCCCGTCCGGTCTCGGGCATAAAATCTTTCGTCTTTCGTGGCCCCACTACGCTCCTTCAATCAGTCAATCAATTTTTTTTGTAACGACCAATATCACAACAGGAGTCAGCTCAAAGGTGGGTACAAACACAAAACAGATCAATATCAAACATCAAACAATGATCAAACAAATGGAATGTCACAAACAGATGTGAAGTCCCACAAATAAGTCAGACATTACAAACCTAGGGTATCCCACATCCTTAGACCCTCCCCCGCGGATAGGAAAAACTCTGAAAACCACGTGGGACCAATCCTTCACCCCTGGGCAACTTAACCGGCCTTGATGGTGTCATCATAAGGGGCTTCTGAACCACTCTTGGTCTGACCCGTCACCTACGACCTTGTCATGGGAGACCCTACCAGGAGCATAACAACAGACAACATAGCTCCTGGGATCATTCGGGTGCACAAACCCCTCCACCACGATAGCCTGGCGGTTCGAGGAGGGGGAAAATCAACAATAATCTGAGGGAAAATGCAGTTTTACATTGTCTATATTGCAAATGTCCATCTTATTTGGCTCACATCTTATCACATTATCGTTATGGCAGTAGGGCACACTCTCATTTTCATTCTAAACAGACCCCAAAATAGAATCAGTGTCAAAACAAATAAGAACACATTTCATAACTCATTTGTCGACGCTCCTTTGGCTTGCTTGTGTTGCTATGCTGTAGCTAAGCCGTGGCATTACCTGCACACAGTTTCATCTAGACTGAGATCCAATAGTAATGACAATAATGTGAACTTTCTCGCTCTGAGCACGAGCTTTCTGTGTTTGATCTATTATAATGTCCACTAATATCATGCACATGGTCATATTGTTACGGCCGATTCGTCTCTCAAATCTGCTGACAAGACACCACAGCAGCACGCTTCAAAGCTTTTTATGCGGGCGAAGTCGAGATCCCCCGACCAGCATGATGACCCAAGCTTTTACTATACATTATCACTGGCTTTGTGCTGTAATGGCATTACCTATGGCTTCGACAATCACTTTCTGGAAAGCCGATTAGATTATCAGCGGTGTACCAGGCCTGGATAACACCGCATCTTATCGTGCTTATCTTATACAACGGATGCAAGTCAAGAACAAACCATCCCTATTTTCACTTTGCCACAATCTCGCACCCACGCACTCCGGGACAAGTTGTAAAATTGAATGCCATTTGTGGAAGATATGTTCTAATTAAAGTGTTGGCAAAGCGGTGGCAGAGAGAGCCAACTGTGCAGTCTTGTATTGCGTGTGCCCATTCGCTTCGACTATTTGATTATTTCCGCACTTTCCACAGATTTTTGTTGGCTCGCCGCCTGCTTACCAAGTGCCTTTTGTCTTTCATACTTGTACGTGGACTTTTGAGATATGACTGGCGCTTCTTCACGGCCGATTAGACTAAAAGGAAAACCGCAAAATAATGTGCAATCTGTGGGTCAAAAAATAAAAGCGTGATATAAAAACTATGACTGGAGGTACCTTGGGTGAACTAAAATCCCACTCATTGGTGTTGCCATGCCAACCGTGCGCATGTTTGCCATCAAAAATGTGTTGATGAAATTTAAAAATAATGAAGGCGCCGGGATGCAGAGCGGGTAGGAGATAAGCAGAAGGAAAGCCTCATCAATCAGATTTCAAAGGCTACTTGGTGTCCTCTGCCTGTGGAGCTATAAAAAAAACAAACAGTGACTTAGGTGTTGTGACAAACTGTAATCTCTGCCCTTGATGCGGAAATCTGTAGAGCAATAAAATCAAATGAAATGTATTCATGTATACGGCTTTTCATGTAAAAAAAATAAAGTAAAAGGTAAACCCCACCTGACCCCCCACAAATATAAACCCATACACACAAAGAACCATTCCCCCTTTACTCAGCCGACCTCCTGACCCCCACAAATATATACCCATAAGGCTCATTCCCCTTTACCCACCCTGCCTGCTGCTGAAAATATTTAGTCTGGAGCCCATGGACATCAACAAACATCCTGGGTCTGCTCCTGGGCCAGGTCTTCACTGCAGCTCGGTCATCAGATCAAGTCAAAACAAGGTAAAGCAATAGGAAAGTTCAACGGTGGAGCGCGATGGTGCCTTAGCTTCTGTCCTATTACTTTAGTGGCTCTGAAAAGGAGACAGATTGATTTTGAGGAGCTGTAATTCCTGAACCCTTCCTCTGATTTCGATGTGAATACTCTGAAATTAAAGCAGAGAGTCTGCAAGCTTGGAGAACTTCTGCTGAAGAGATGAAACAACATCTTAGTCACTGTCCCATTATTTACCAACCCGACCCCTACAAATATACACCCGTAAACACAAAGAATGTACATACCAACACTTCCTCCATTAGCTTGACTATTCTCTCTAAATTCTATTCAATATTAATACTGAACATTGTTCAAGCTGCCCAGGGGGTAGAGTAATGGAAGCGAGGCTGCCTTGCACAAGGACGCAACAAGGAGAGGGGCCAGCAGGACATCACTCCAGGGTTCTCAGAGCTGGGATGGTTCATGTGGTTCTAACATGTCAGAGATGTACTTTGGAGCTAGACCCTGAAGGGATTTGCACGCAGAGCTGTTTTAATTATGTATATTCTCTGAACAACAGTAAACCACTGCAGAGGCTTACGCACTGGGCTAATATGGTCGCAATACCTGGTTCTAGTCAGGACCCCAGCAGCTTGAGAGACGTACGGCAGTCTTATAGTTCCATGGTGTCTATTGTGATTGTAGTAAAGCATTATGTAATAAAATATCAATGACATATAACTAATGTTGGCATTCACCTCTGCCCATGGTGCTGCAAAGAACAATAAAGACCTATTATGAAGATGAAGTAAACCCAAATCCATGAGTCATAAGATGCTAAAATATTACATCTATTCTTGCCATAATTCTTGCCATAATCTTTGGGTAACAAATCATTAAGTAGATTAATATACACACTAGGGCTGGGTGATATGATGATGAAAATCAAATTGTGATCTGGTCTCCATGACGATCTGCTTTTTTGGTGACATCGTCATATCATTTTGGGTTTTTATGTTTAACGCAGCTCTGAGCTCAAATACTGACACTGTCTCCACTCATTGGTTCAGGATTAAACCAGGACTAAACCAGGAGAAAACTAGGTCTAAACTAGGACTAAAATCAGACAATATCGCAGACTGAATCTGGATTAAACCAGGACTAAACCAAGAAGTAAACCGGACTAAAGCAGAAACTGAAATCAAGGTCTAAACCAGGACCAAACTACAAAGGACTAAGCCAGGGGCAGAATGAAATGGTGATTACTCAGGACTAAACCAGGACTAAACTAGATCAAAACCAAAGGACTCAATCAGAAATAAGAGAAAACTAGGTCTAAATCAGGTCTAGACCTGGACAATATCGCAGACTGAACCAGGATTAAACCAGGGCTATACCACTGACACAACTGATTCAAGCTATACTATGATGAAGACTTCCTGGACGACTGAGAGCCTTCATAAACACTTAAACAGTATATTTATATATGAGAAAGACATGCGATTCAAATAAGTGAGTGGAATTCTGTTATTGAATACTATGAATTGATCTAATATATATGTTTTGTAACATATGGAGTCCGTGGTACATGTACTTATTTTATGCAAAGGAGCCATGCATGTCGTCGCCTTTATGCAGCCTTCCATTTACTTATAATTACTTCATGTTATAATAGGGTCTGAGGCAGGCAATTAAATGTTTAATGCAGCTGATGTATGATAATAGCACTCATGTTTATATGAACCCATTAGCTCTCGTGTGACAGTCTGCGTCACAGCTATTTGCTTATGTGTTACATCGATTAGCATTTCTAGTCAGTATCGCATATACGGACACAATTTAACAAACAGTGGCACAAACAGTTCTCCTGAAAGAACAAACCTCTAAGAACAAGACTCTTGCGCAAAGTCAGTTTTATTATCTATCATCACAGTTAAAATTAACTCCCACATTAAAAATCTTTCGCATAATGTCAATGTCAATGTCAATTTTATTTATAAAGCACATTTAAAAACAACCTGAGTTGACCAAAGTGCTGTACAGTACAGGAGCAATATACACAATATAATAAACCGTAAATACAGGTAATATAGAAACAAGATAAAAATGGGGACAATTATGTCTGGTCTACATCAAACTGAAGGCCAAAGCAAAAAGGTGAGTTTTTAGTCTGTTTTTGAACTGCTCCACAGACTGAGCTGAGCGCACATGAAAAGGAAGGCTGTTCCAAAGTTTAGGGGCCACCATTGAGAAGGCTCGGTCTCCTCTCGACACAAGCCTGGATTTAGGAACAGACAAAAGAAGGTGGTCTGCAGACCTTAGTGCTCTAGGAGGACAGTAGGTCTGCAGACCTCAGTGCTCTAGGAGGACAGTAGGGCTGCAGACCTCAGTGCTCTAGGAGGACAGTAGGGCTGCAGACCTCAGTGCTCTAGGAGGACAGTAGAGCTGCAGACCTCAGTGCTCTACGAGGACAGTAGGGCTGCAGAC
>OMNZ01086629.1:7158-21328 GCA_900303255.1 Lesueurigobius sanzi
CCAAGCGTTTGCTCATCTGCAAAATGTGAAAAAGTGGATGAGTAGCAGAGCCATTTGCACATTTTTTACTCATTTCCATACCAGATTTGGAGCAACAACACATCCGATTTCAAATGGTTTGATAAATGCCCCTGTATCTTTAACCTCTTAAGCCCTGCTGTGTATACATATTCTCTGGAAGGCTTTTAACAGCTTGTAATATGTCTAAAATGTTCATATTGCTCTCATATGATATGAATCATTACTGTAGATGTGAAAATTTTCAAGAAAAAATCATAGTGGGCATGAGTAATTGAGGCTGAAAGACAGAAAATATGAATTCCGCCTAAAAAAAACACACATTACAGAAGGTCAGCAGCTTGTTTTCATTGTAAAGAAGCAAATAAACATCATACATAGTAACTACAGCTAACTGTTTATCTGTAACAATAAATAATTGAAAAGTTATTGAGGTTTCGATTTAAAATAGTCTAGGCGGAATCCCATTATAATAAATAGGGCACAATTTGGCACTTTTTGGCCCAAAAAAATTTAATTTGTAATTGAAAGTTTTTGATCCTATTTATTTATTTGGTCATAAAATACAGTTTTTCCAAGAAAAAAAATACACTTTTTTAAAAATAGATTAAAATAAACAAAGATTGTCTCTAAAAGTGGCAAGTCCCCAAAAATGGGGACTCTAGGGCTTAAGAGGTTAAGCAAGCATCAAATTGTGTTCCCCCAAACATTTAAAAATGAAAAAGTCACAATATGTCACAATTTATAAATATGCTTTTCCTCCTCGCCTGGGTTCTCAGGGCGCTTTTCCATCAAGGAACCACTCACAAAGAAGTAAATGAAAGATCAAATGTTACATGTTATTATTATTTTTATTAGCTTGGATACTCGTTATATATCTGATTTTAGTCTTGGTTTTGACACCGTGAAATAGAGCTCCTTTTGATACTGAACACTTCAAATTCCCAAATTGCCTTGTTAATCTGTCAGACACTATTTTTTTAAAAGCTATTTTTCCCCGACTTGACGAATCAGAAGTGCAGAAATGTCATTCTCAGCAGCGTGCCTGAGCTGGGGGCACATTTGTCAGGAGCTGCAGACGGACCTCCTCACAGCCTTGTATTAGCGTCAATCCGGTCAATACTTTCCATTTAGACGATGAATAGATTTAGGTAATTGAAGCTCCGGGGTTCGCCTGCGCTGCTCAGTCATTTATCTGAGCGGTTAAACATCGCGTTGACACCTGTTGTAAGTCTCTAAGTGTAAACCGTGGATGCCGTTAATGAAAGAAGGACGGAAAAGGATGTGTATAATCACTGGTGGCTTTGCCTCGCAGCTAAATGAGGTTATTGCAGATGGTGGCTTCGGTTTTATTTGCATATTTGTTGGGGGACGGTGCGAGTTAATGGACACGTTTGACACATAAGACACATGCAGGGTGACCAGACCAGTCCCAGTTTATCCGGGACAGTCCCAGGTTTGAGCCCTTTGTCCTATTTACCTGCCACCATTCATTTGTGCCAGTTTCACACAACCTCTGTCCCAGCTGTCCCAGTTTTCCACCAGTGCCATGTCCAAAGCCGCATGTTTACTTGATACTTCATGACTTTTGGCCAAGACAAAAAATGTGACGAAAAAATGCAGTAAGAAAAATTACTGAAAAAAAATAAGGGAAAAATTATACAAAAATGCGAGAAAAAAACAATAAAAATGTGAGAAAAATTATGAAAAAAATGAAAAAAGGAAGAAGAAATACATGGAATGATGGAAAATGAAGAAAAAAAAATCAAGAAATATGTTTAAAAAAAATTATGAAAAACAAAAAAAAATTGTGGGAAAAATTACAAAAAAACCTGCAAAAAATATAAGAAAAGACGAGAAAAATTAAGATTTTTTATTAGAAAAAACGCAAAAAAAAAAAAAAAAAAAATCTAAATTTTGTCCCAGTTATTAATGTGAAAAATCTGGTCATCCTAGACACATGGCCGCATCAGATAGATATAGCCACCAGTACATTGCATCTGGTTTGTTGCACTCACAAACACACCCACAGTATTCCCATCACCAGTAAACACAGAAAGCAATCCTGGTGAAGTATCTTACCAGGGACAAAAAGCCAGAGCTGGGATTGAACTGCTAACTTTTGATTTGGTCTAACACTCTGCCACTGACCATGTTATATTCTCTTTTGATATGTATTTCCACCAGGTCTCGAAGATGAATCTACCTGGGTAAGCGCAGGGGGTTACGGGATGAGGGGGGGACCCATGAAGGAGCACTTTTTCTATATATACAGTATATACAGTTGTGCTCAAAGGTTTACTTACTCTTTTAATCTTTTGGCCATTTTTCCCAGAATGATAACACAAAAATCTTTTTCCACAAATATGGAAAAAACAAGTTATGAAATATTTCACTATAGTGGCGAGGATTACTGCTCTCATTGAACAGGATTTCCGGCGAGCAAACTAAGGTCACTATCAGAGCGGGCCATTTTAATTAGATTATCAGCATGGTAGCAAACATAACCCTAACACTAAGTAATCTTTTTGGCTAAATTGAGATTTCTGTCGGACTTTACTCTAAGGGCCTGATTTATTAAGCCAACTGCTAAACTGCAAGTACATTTTAAACTGAACACATCCCATTGTATTATTGTTGAACCTAATGTACCCTTAGAAACTTTTAGTGGTGCAAATCCGATATACAAAGTGACCATTTAACCTTCACCGTCACACTATATACACTATATTTGCATACACACTGTTTTACCTCGACGGTGCGCACTTGCTGCCGCCGTAAATCAAGCAAACCGGGGTTTTATGAATCAGACGTCTTTCCTCCATCCCTCCCTGTCTGTGTATCGCACCTGCAGCTCACGCCACGCCCCCCGAACGCTCTCGTCTTTTCAACCTCGCCGAGCGTCTAAAAGCTGCAATTAGCTCCAGTCGTTTCCATTTTCTGTCTTTACATGAAGAAAAAAGAAAATCCCTACCCCATCGGCGTGTTTCGCGAGAGCATTTCATGTCAACCAGCAAGAAGCCAGTCTTGTTTTTGCACCGGCTCTGATGGATGCGAGGAGGGAGAAAGTAGTGTAATTTGGAGGATGTTTAGCACCTCAGAGATATGGGGTATTTCCACAGTGGTTCCAAAGCTAAAAACGGTAGACAGTGAGCTGGCTTTGATCTGGGAGGACGTCCTTTCTTGTTGTGAATCCCATCGAGAATTACATAAAGATGACAAGTGACGACACCTTGAGAGATTAACACAGATCTGACTTTCTTCTGAAATGCTAAGAACATTCCAAAATACTAAACATACAGCGAAAAGTAGTTGCTGAAGTGGAGTGAATTGGGGGGAAAAAAAGTGTATTTCTCTTTTAAAATGGATGCATACTTGGGGTTTATGAGCATTTGAACTTGAATTATGCCTATATATGATGAGTGAGAGACTGGATTGGTCAGGATTTCCAATGGCTCTGAAGTGACCTCGACAGGCAGCATTGTAAATGATACAAACGGGTGTACAAGCGTTCACTTTTAGCCAGTGGCATGCTAACAAATCAAAGACTCCATGGTTAACACACTTTGAGCGCAGGAATGCTCGTAACTGATGGTGGACAGGGCCGGTTCAAGCATTCACAGGGCCCTAACTGGAATTATGTCGTGGGGCCCTCGCAAAGGAGACACAGAGTCAATTCCCCTGCCCTTCAACGGTACTATTTTTTTGTAAAAGAAAGTGGACTACACTGCAAAGAGAAATCTTGAAATGAGGAATTTTTTCTTAAAATTTGTATTTGCCCCTGATTTCCGTAACTAATTTCAAGAATTCTGCCAGTAGGGGTTGTTTTTTACTCTTAAATTAAGAAACAAATATGAAATCGCACTCAAAATTAAATAAAAAGCAATACTGATTGACTTGAAGAATGTTGAAACTTTCCAAACTTTGCACTGGCAAATTTCTTGAAATTAGTTGCTCAAAATAAGTGCAAATATATATAATTTTAAGAACATTTTACTTATTTCTAGATTTCTTTTTGCAATGTAAGTTATTTTGTGGAGACGTTCGGCTTTTGAGGTAATTTTATGAGGCACACAACACCTGTATTACAAATTTAACCACTATATTGGGGGGGCCCTGTTGGTCTTCAGGGCCTTGAAAATAAGTCCAATTTCACTGAACTGCTTCACAGTTCTGACGGCTTATATAGTTGGCCATTGTTTAGAACTATCACTAACAAATCAAATGATCCAGAAACATTGTCAGTGACCGACAGAAACATTAGTAACACTGTCTTTGTTGTGACACACTCGGAGAGCTTCAGCAGGCGAGGAAGAAACAAACTACCCGCTAATTGAAAAGATTGCTCAAAGTTGTGTGAATGAAGTGAACCACATCCAGGAACGTTTTGGTTGATTGAACATTATAACATTTTTAATTGCTTTGATTATGTCCCTGTAAACTTAATGCAGTTGCCATTAATTGACTTTTACCCATTCACCACCATTAGGTTGGTGGTTCAACCCCGGTTACCAAGGACTCTTGAAAACTATCGACTGCTGAAGATTGTGCTATCCTGTGATTGTGTAGAATAGATGCGGGTTGGTTGCCATATTCTTTTCAATAACTCTAAACTTTGCCTGCGCCGAGAGAAGTTGCTTTATTAATATTGCAGACGGAAATAAACAACAATAAGTTTTTAATCTTCTCTTTTCTTCTTTTTCCAACCAATGACTGGCCAAACCCGAGTCTTTCTTTCTTTCTTTCTTTCTTTCTGCTTTGATTGAAAGAGCTCTATTTCCGCAGGCATGACGCACGCTGCATTTCAAACAGCCTCAGAGTGGCCACAGACGCAGGACGAGTGGCTTTGTGAGTGGGACGTCATGTTTGACAGACCCTATTTTTACATGCAAAAGTCATTATTATGCAAAGCCATTGTTCTGGGCCTGAATCAATGACAAACACAGGCTGGAGGGGAGTGAAAAGAGAGCCACCTGTTGTGTGACATTTGATGGTTAATTTTTCCGTCAGAGGAAGTGTGTAACAGCAAGGTGTAATTTCCAAGCTTGCTTAACCACATCGCTTTGATTCTGGGCTATCGGATCGTTCACTTCCGCCTTAAACTTACTGAATGTTGATTACTTTTCAAACTTTTCTTTCTTTTTTGCTTGTCCAACTGTATCAAAAATACATAAATAAATAGGGGTAGGAAACATAAGTTTTTTTCTTCTACCTACTCCTTTTCGAATTTTTGTTTATTTTTATTTAATTTTTTGTACTATGTATCCAAATAAGGAACATGATTCGAAATAAAGACTACACAAACAACAAAAGTAATGCATGACAAAATAATAGTGATAATAATGATTCTTGCATGCCCTGGGACTGAATGATCTGTGCCAATGGTCTCTCAAACCACCATGAATTAGAAACAGAATATCCTTTATTTTGTACTGTATAATATTTCTATTTGAAAGTTGGAGAGTAGGGCTGGAATTTTCTGGAATGAACTGCTATGGAACAGGCCGCTATGCTTTTACATGATGACACTCTCCTCAACCTGGCCCCTGGCCCACAGTGAGATCATACTGACAAAAAATATGGACTTAAGTAACTAGCTGTTGTTTGCTTGGTTTTTTATTTTATTTTATTTTTTCATCCTGTTTTGTTTATGCTTTTTTTTGTTACTAAAGAATGCTGAATGTAAAAAAAAATAAAGACTTTTTAAAGGTTTTCACTGGGGCATAATGTTGTTGCCTCTTGGACCTGTTCAGCACATTCACTCATTACAGCACCATTCATTTGCTAGCGTGCCATTGGCTAAAATGTATTTTCTTGTATTTTCTGTTGTTCTGCTTTCTCACTGCTGCCTGCAGAGGGCGCTCCGTCCAATTCAAAGTCTTGACCAATCGCAGTCCTCTTCCATAAGTCTTTTCCATGCATGAACATTGTTTTAACCTCTTAAGCCCTAACGTCCCCATTTTTGGGGACTTGCCACTTTTACAGACAATCCTTGTTTATTTAAATCTTATGTAAAAATGGCCAAAATTAACCAACATTTTCAACGACAGAATAATGGATAGAGCCAGATTTTATTTTTATTTTGTGCTCAAAAGTTCACCTTGAAAGACCTTTAAAATATTTTAACCTTTTAAGTCCTAAGGTCCCCGTTTTTGGGGACTTGCCACTTTTAGAGACAATCCCTTTTAATTTTAATCTATTTTTTAAAATGTGTTCACAAAAAAAGTGTATTTTTTTTTTTCTTGGATAAACTGTATTTTATGACCAAATATATAAAAAGGATCAAAAATGTTCAATGTTCTTGAAATATTACAAATTAGAATTTTTTGGCCAAAAAGTGCCAAATTATGACCTATTTATTACAATGGGATTCCGCCTAGACTATGATTTTCTTGAAAATGTTCACATCTACAGTATCCCCATAGACATTCATATCATATGAGAGCAATATGAACATTTGATACACATTTGAGACACTTTACAACCTGTTAAAGCCTTCCAGAGTAAATGTAAACCAAATTCGGAAAAAACAGCCACGGGCTTAAGAGGTTAAATGATGAAGTCTGAACCATCAAAGTCACGTATACATCAGGAGTCAAGTGTCTTTCCCAGGATCAAGGACAGAACAACAGCCACCCATTGAAAACACTGACTGTAGCTTTACTCCAACTACAGCAATAAAAACACACTGCCGCTAGCACTAGAGACTTTCAGCTTATATTGTTCTTTCTATCTTTATCTTTGGCGCATAAGGCTGAGAAAAACAACCAAAATGAAGCACCTTGCTGTATGTGTGGCTTTATTATAATTCCCCTTATGTTATCGACAAGTTCTAACAAACTGCATATAACCAGCGTGACAGATTTGCAAAGCCATTTCAGCTCAGTGTGACAGCAATAGCACCATTAAGCCTCACTGTTAAGCCACATTTTCAAGCTACTTCTTTTTTATCAAACTTTCAGAACTTGAAAAATAATTGAAAAACAATGTTATGACGAAGCAATAAACTGGGAATAGTTTTATTCCAAAAAAGCTGAAATGATGAAGCCTCAAGCAGAAACTTATAAAACCAATGTTTATCTTCCGAAGGACACGTGTCATTTGAGCTTAGCCTTTAATTTGCCCTGGACAAAGCGGAGGTATCCGCTGCAGGACACATGGTCTAGATTGCTCATTAATTGTGGGGAAATTATGCAAAAAAGAACTCCTCGAGGCCATTCACAGTCATTAGCTGCTCCACTGCATTTTACATGAACTGGTATCTGTGGAGATTGGTCATTTTGTGATTTTAATTGTTTCAGATACACTGCATATGCTGTATTTAGCTTTAACCTGTCAGTCATGTTGGAACTGAGTGCAGCTGCTGGAACCAGCAGCTCATGTTATTGACCTCAGGTCGGGATTATTATAGTTAATAGTTATGTGGACAATGAGAGACAAACCCCATTGAGGAGGAAGGCTATGGGTCAACAGCATTGACTGTGTTCCACTTTTGGTTTGTTCTGGAGATACTCCTTTACTTCAATTACACATGTGTCCTATATCGCTCTACACACGTGCCCCCAGGAGGAGGGTTATCCTGAAGGAGGAGGAGGGTTATCCTGAAGGAGGAGGAGGGTTATCCTGAAGGAGGAGGAGAAGGAGGAGGAGGTTTATCCTGAAGGAGGAGGAGGTTTATCCTGAAGGAGGAGGAGGTTAATCCTGATGGAGGAGGAGGAGGAGGATGATGCTGAAGGAGGAGGAGGTTGATGCTGGAGGAGGAGGAGGAGGTTTATCCTGAAGGAGGAGGAGGAGGTTCATGCTGAAGGAGGAGGAGGTTTATCCTGAAGGAGGAGGAGGAGGTTTATCCTGAAGGAGGAGGAGGTTTATCCTGATGGAGGAGGTTTATCCTGAAGGAGGAGGAGGTTTATCCTGATGGAGGAGGAGGAGGATGATGCTGATGGAGGAGGAGGAGGATGATGGTGGAGGAGGAGGAGGTTTATCCTGATGGAGGAGGAGGAGGTTTATGGTGGAGGAGGAGGAGGTTATCCTGAAGGAGGAGGAGGTTTATCCTGAAGGAGGAGGAGGTTAATCCTGAAGGAGGAGGAGGTTTATCCTGAAGGAGGAGGAGGTTTATCCTGAAGGAGGAGGAGGTTAATCCTGAAGGAGGAGGAGGTTTATCCTGAAGGAGGAGGAGGAGGTTAATCCTGAAGGAGGAGGAGGTTTATCCTGAAGGAGGAGGAGGAGGTTAATCCTGAAGGAGGAGGAGGTTTAGCCTGAAGGAGGAGGTTTAGCCTGAAGGAGGAGGTTTAGCCTGAAGGAGGAGGTTTAGCCTGAAGGAGGAGGTTTATCCTGAAGGAGCAGGAGGTTTATCCTGAAGAAAAGTAGCCTAAACTTTTGATACCGAGCGTTACCATTGAACTGACTAAAATAATGAAAAACTGCTGCTTTGAGAAGATATTTGGCAAAATACTGCTTATGTAAATTACTACTTTGCAATATTGCATTGACAGTTGCAGTTTAAAGTCCAGTGTAAAATGAAAATCATAGTCTTTTATGTTCTAAGCTGCAGCATTTGCTCTTAAAAAAAAATCTATTGTTAATATTATTATTAGCAGCTATTAATGCATATATTTTTATTGATCACATTGTCAGGCTCTGCATTTGGAATCAGGTTCATTTCATGTTCATGTAGGCCTAAATGTATTAACGCATAATCATAATAATGATCATATCATTTAATTTCTATCCCTATATTGACAGATTTTTGGCGTGCCCTGTGTTAGGGTGAGTTATTGTGTTAGGTGGTCCACAAAAGAAATTTGGAGCAGAAAGTGGTCCGTGGTCTGAACATTTTGAGAAACACTGTTCTATGTGTATCAGCTCCAACAAAGCTGGCTTTGAAAGAGGAGTGATTAACTCAGGACATATGGTGACCTGAGGGAGTGGCCGATACTTGAGTGAGGACACACCCTCACAATAGCACTGATCATTCATAGGTCAGACATGAATGCCGACACGTGCAGTGTGGTTGCTATGGTTACCATATACTCTCCTCTCTAACATGGTGTTTTAACACTCAAACATTAATTTAAAAGTTTAAGAGGCAAATTTCATTGAAATGTAGCCTCGCTTAAATTACAACCAATTACCACTAAACTTTTGTGGACTTTAAAGTGCACAGTGATTTGGTCACAAACACCATCAGCTGCTGCTCTCCTCTCTCCTCTCTGCTCTCTGCTCTAACCCTGTCCTGACTCCCTGCCCCCGCAGCTGTTTGTGAGCAGCTAATCGTGGCTAGTAGCCCCCTGTACACTCCACCACAGAGACCTAAGATTGTGGTGCGAATCAGAAGTCAAAATCATCTTAACTCACAGTGTCTGGCCAGCTAGTTTGTTTAGAATTTTTGCACCCACATATAAGCGCCAATGGCTTCCTGAAGACTGTATGCCCTGTGTTGCAGACTGTGTTTAACAAAGACGTACCTGTACATGTGTTGCTGTTGCTGGATCTGGATGATCAATTGTTAACCCTTCACCTCCGACGAAATGCAGAGAGCAGTAAATCCCTCTCGCTTACAAGCTTGTACCCAATGTTGGCATTTCTCTCTGGATTTCTTCCAAGCTCAGGAAATGGATGAAAAAACTCCCTTCATGGTCACGGTGTCCATATCGCGAGTCACTCAGCAGACACCAAAGCAGCAGTGCTTGATTGTTACTATTAGCATGCTTTGCTATAACACTTAAGGCAATATATCTGGTTTGTCCAATGTAAACTGCCATGTTCATATCAAATAAATAAATTAGCGCTGTTAAGGCAATATTCCCGTTCCTACAAGTGCAGTTCACACGCTTCACAGCTCCACGGTCCCAAAGTTTGTCCGACTTTCAGATGAACGCAGCCCTTGCGCAGTGCGCTGTCCTAAAAATAGCATTTTGACGTCATTTGCGATCAGTCCTATTAGGAGCTACGTTGCGTATGTTGTCTGGGGCATTATGCCCCTGGTCCTAGGTGACGGTTCAGACCAAGAGCAGTTCAGAAACCCCTTAAAATGAGAGACCATCAAGGACTGTTACATCACTCAGAGGTGAAGGAGCGTCATGAGGCCGTCCTTTTCATGGACCCACCACCTGCAGGAGCCATAAGGGACTGGTGCAATGTGATCCGGGAAGCTTGGCCTGCTGCCCCCGCGACCCGGCAATGGATGGGTGGAAGAAGACGGATGGATCTTCTTCTTTGATGCCACATTTTCTATCTATTTAGCTGTTGCAAAAGTGCATATCTTCATTATCAATAAAGTAGGATAATATATTTTCTTATCTTATTTTTTACAGTAAAATTCAGAGTTGCAAGGGTCCTACTTTCTAAACAATTGAGTGGAGAAAGCTTCTTCTATAGCAACAGCCCTGCCCTGAGGCGGACTCATGGCTGCCCATCTGTGCCAAAAGCCAAAATCCCAAACCAAGAGCATTTGAGCAACTCTAAAAGTTTGAGGGGCATAAACCACAGTTTGACGACATTTAGCAAAAATGTGCCCAAGGTTTTACTATACGAAGAGCATATCGGCACATGATGTAATCAGAGGAAATACATTTGCATCATCTACAGTTCAAAGTACAGTATATGAGCAAAGATTATTAATGAAGGCACACAGTCAAAGGATTACTGCAAAACCCTGTTATCAAAATGGACCTATAAATGATTACTATCACTAATTGATCAATGTATGGCATACTCTATACACAGATACTGTATGTCCCTAGCAGATATTGCATTCACTACTTTAGTTTTAAATCATTGCATCAATACATATGCATTAAAGATCCAGTATTTTGGGAGCAACTTCATCTGACCAAAACAAATTACAAATATGAAAATAAAAAATAAAATAATAAATAATTCCCCTCAGTGTGTCCTGGAAAAGCTAGTTCCAAAGTTATACTATGTTTTTTTTAATCTTATCAGACTTGGTCATCCTTCAAACTGTATATTCATTTATTTATAATTTGTTTTGAGTAATCGAAACAGCCACATCTCTCGCTGTAATAACTTCCTGTAGAAATCAAATAGTGAGACATGGTTTCTTTGTTAACGTCACAAAAATGGGCATGGCATGAGTAAAGGCTTCATAACTTTGCAGAGGAAAACTGAATTTGCACAGTCCCAAAGCAGAAATAAATGTAACGGCCGACTCTGAAGATATACAGTATGCGACATGATTATTATAACCTTCTCCTCAGGGGCCGTCTACATGAAGCTTTTTTCTTTCACCACACCAACTAACTTCTATCAGGTAAAACATTTTCATCACCTGGGTTGTTTGTTGGTCATGGTGCACTCTGGTTTTTGTTATATTTTTTTCTGGAGCGAGGAATAGCTTTTTTTTCTTTCCAGCTCCACTGTTTGTTAGATTGGATGATGTGGGTTAGTCTTTGGTACCACTTGCCCTCCTTCATGCTGACGTCAAACAACTCACAAGAACCGCAGTTTTGTTTGAGTAGACCCTTTGTCCAACCGGAGTTTTTCACCTAAGGCAAACGTTACAAGCCCACCGCTGTTCAGTGCTTTTCTTTCCATTATACAATACAGTACAACAAAATGTGTCCTCAGCTTTTGATCCAGTCTTTGTTGTAGCTGGAGTAACCCGTAAGTGGGGACCCCAGGGGATCACCTGGAGGGTTCATGCCTGTTTTGGGTTGATGGGGGAAGCCGGTGCAAGCTCATCCAAGCATTCATTCAGGGGGCCCTAAGCGGAATAATATCTCATTTTGGATAAATACAGTATATTCCAATAAATGAGACACAGAGTCAATTTCCCCACCCTTCAACCTGACTATGTTTGTAATAGAAAGTAGACTACGCTGCAAAAAGAAATCTAGAAATTAGTAAAATGTTCTTAAATTTAAGGAATAGGCCACTATTTTTCATCCTGAGCTGTGTTCTTACATGAGCTTAGACGAGTTGATGCGTACCTGTCTGGACTTTGAGCGTGCCCTCTGTAACGTAAGACGCCAAAGATGTTGTTAGCATTTATCCTCCGCTAACTATTCCATTGGGGTTCTCAGAGGTTGAAGTTAGAAGCCACCGAGCTCCTCTGCGTTTTCCCGATTTAAATACAGTTATGTGAGTAGTTACACGAAGTATAGTTAGACAAAATTAAACCTGTAAAAACGGGTACTATATTTTAAGGCGGAATAACCACTTTGACCTCTGCGCAGTATTAGGACACTCCTGAAGGATTCTCCCCTACTCACTTCTCCCCCCTCCCATTATTCTGCCAATGGGGTAATATCTAATTGTACTCAAAATTTGATCAAAATGTAAATTCTTGTGAAGTGTGAATTCTTGAAATTAGTTACTCAAATCAATGGTAAGTAAACACATTTTATTTCTTTTGCAGTGTACTAGTAATTTTGAGGAGACATTCAACATTTTAGGGAAATTAATGAGTGACCTGTATCCAGTAGTATAAATGCACTATTGGGGGGCCCCCTGATGGTCTTGGGGCCCTAAGACGTTGATTCAACGTTGATTTATGGTCAGATTGGTTATTTTTGGTTGAGGTTGAAAAGCCAACGTTGATTCAACGTTGAATCACCCACAAAATGTTACATCAATGTTATTTCAACGTTTACATTTATTGGCCATATAGAAATTATATTTTTTCAATCTAAAATCAATCTATTGTGAGTTGAAAAGACGATAAATCCATGTTGATGAATCAACATTGTTTTAACGTCAGATCAGCGCAAGATCAACCTTATTTCAACGTTGAAATTTCAACGTTGAATCAACGTTGAAATTTCTAGTTGATCCAACGTTGTTTCAACGTACGGATCAACGCAACATCAACATTGATTCAACGTCAGAATTCAACGTTGACTCAACCGAAAAATCTGACGTCATTTCAACGTTGATAATGTAATTTTGCATGGCACACGGCACAATCATGTAAGGAGGATTGTGGCATTCACCAATTCATCATCAGCCGAGGGTTTTATTGGTGCTCAACGCTCTGTACAGAGTCTTGCACCATGACCGCGGTGAAAACTTCATATTTATTAGTCTATCATACTATTAAATATTCAAAACACTTCACCCATTCAAGTCATTATTTTAATTGCTAAGGCTAAATAGTCCGCACTCCACAACTTTCAGCTCCGGAAAATCCTTGAAAAATACACAAAATGTAATGTTCTCGCTCTCCTTTTGAGGACATAATTATGCATTGTAATGAAAGGTTTCTTGGAGATAAAAGCATCCTTTGTAGTTTATGTTCCAAATATGCCATCAAGCCGCTCACACAAGCCTTAGCGTTGTACAGCAGCTGGCAAAGGATTGTGGGAAAATTGCCTGACCACTGACCTGGATTGGTTGTTTGAAGCTTTCGGCGTTGCTTCGGGAAAAGGGGGCCGAGCGTGTTTTCAGAAGTAGAGCAATAGTTGTGCTAAATTTTTAAGTAGACTATGGTTTAAAACAAGAAAAAGGAAGAAATCAACCATCTCATTGTCTTCAGTGTATTAGGCAGATGGAGAGTACAGATGTCTTCAGATGAATGCAGTATATAGGCTTGTCTTGTTAAAAACATAATAATAATTGGGTTAAATCTTGACCTAAACCAAATATAAAAGATAGACAAATTAGCACGGATCAAATGCCAGACAGAAAACTTTTAGTTCAGGTAAAAATGCTGCATCCAAATATGCCAGAGGTCATTAGAGGACCTGAGCCTGGACTCAAACCTTGTAACCGACCTTTGGACCGACCAAATAAATCCCTTCCTCCTTCGAAATGCTGAATATGCCGCTCTCTCTCTCTCTCTCTCTCCCTGTTCCTTTCCAGACGAGCTGTGCCTATTGCCCAGATTAACCGAAAAGGAAAGCTACAGTGGTATGAAAAAGTTTGGGCACATTGGTTGTTTGGATAAAAAAAATCCAGTTAAATATATCATATAGGAGACAAACACAGTGATGTTTGAGAAGTGAAATAAAGTTTTTATGATTTACAGAAAGTGTGCAAGAATTATTTAAACAAAATTAGGGATGTGCATAAAAAAAGAAAAATGACTCAATATTTTGTGCATCCTCCTTTTTCAGAAATAACAGCCGCTTCCTATAGCTTCCAATTAGGGTCTGGATTCTGGTAGAAGGTATTTTTGGACCATTCTTCTTTA
>OMNZ01086649.1:0-20375 GCA_900303255.1 Lesueurigobius sanzi
TCTCAGGTGTTTTTGACTTGTTTAAATTGATTTCTACTAATTTCCTTTTTTATTTAAATTTATTTGCCAATGGGGTAAGAAAATTGGTCTGGACCTAATTCAACTACCTAGAAATAGTAACAATTGTCATGAAATAAGCCAAATAATCTAGCTGACAATAGTAAATATGTCTAATCTATTCAAAACTGCTCTAAACAAGACTAATATTCTCAAATAAAGTAATTTATTCTCATGCTTGATTTTTACTTTTGTTGTAGAGCCATAAAACAATAATGGTCATTTATTCAATAAAATACTGTTTCTTTTAGTGATTTTGTCATTTATTTGAGCTGAAACACCTAAGTCTCTTTAGTGCAGTCTCAAGACCCACCAGAAATCAAAATTAGCTTTCTAGAGAAAAATATTTTTTCAGTAGCTGTTTTCGGTACCAATTTATTTTTCAATATCGCTCGTACCTTAATTATTTTTTCCGCTACCATACTGGTATCGTTTAACGTTACCCAGCCCCATGAGGGTGTGACTGACTCCAGGCACCACATACTGTATATATCAAGGAAGTGATCTGAACAATTCTTGAAGTTGACCTGACCTTAAATAACAACGAAAGGCTTTGTAATTCTGCTCAAGTTGTTTTTTCAAACAGATACTTCCCTTCTTTACGTCAACCTCACATACTCATCACAGCATCAGCATCAGTACTTATTACACAATCCCACCTGGACAGGCTGTCACAAACCAAACACTAAAGCCCCCATCCACCACAGTCCATATGAATTGCGCTTTTCAGTCATTTCGAGGCATTTCTCTGAGACTATATGGCTGCTGTGCTGTCACCTGACCGGATCCACACCCATATAAGGAGAGTCGGTAGTGAAGCAACCTTAAAGTGGCAGTATTGCACACACAATAGCCCTAACTGTGATGGGGATGCACTGCACTGTTTCACACACAAAACTGCCCACTAACAGATCAGAAGCTTTGATGCATGCCATTTGTGCAAGTGCATAAAAGGGAGGCTGTTTAAACTGATCAGATATTGCAAAATCCCCATGCAAATGACAAAAATATATAGTTGTGTATAAAAAAAAGCTACAAGGCTAGAATTCCTATAAATAGGCCTTAGTGGCAGTGAACATCTGCGTCACACACCAAACACACTACCTCCAGCTGATGGAATAATGAGAGGGAAGAATGAACATGGTTAAATGGAACCAGTGAAAGATATTAGCAACATACATGACCAGGGTCAATTATGGCTACAGTTTGGCAGCCTGTCTTTTCTGGTGCTAGCTTATGATGCAAATCATGTTAAACACATGAAGTTTGGTTATGCTTTTGAAAGGAAAAGCAGCTAAATGCCCTGTGTGGGCAGAAATGTGATGACTGGATGGGGCATTACTGAAGCATGGTGATGAACAGAAGGAGAGTAAAAATAGAGAGAAGAAAATAGAGAATGAGCGAGAAGACGACTGAGTGCTTGTGTCCGTGGTATATGGGAATGCTAAATAAATGGTGTAATTACCCATCACCTTGATACAAAAAGGCAGAGGAAAGCTCTGCTTGCCAAGCATCGTCACAAATTGTGCCTGATGCATGTAGCAGTGAAAGGAACAAATAACATAAATTAAAAGAGGAATGAAAAAGACAGGATAAAAAAGCGAGAAGTGAGCCGAAAGAGAGAGAGAGAGATAGTCTGTAGGGATGCAGGCGGGGGAGGAATGTGTTTCCATGGTAACCTGCAGGAAGGCTGAGCTGTGTGTGTCCGCTCTGCTCTGCACTGCACCGGCCCTCGCCTCTCTGTAGCCTCCCCCACTGTATGCTCCACTCACACCCCCTCTCTCCTCCTCGCTAACGCCAGCAAAACCAGCGCCGTGCTATCTTCCCATGTAGCCTCACCAAATTCTCACACTCTCATTATCATACTGTTTTACATCTCCTCTTGAACCCCTCCCAAAGCCCTCTTCAGTAGCAGGGGATCTCATGTGAAAAGCCAACGCCTGCAGGCAAAGGGCTGCCATGTGTCGGCAGTGCGAAAACGGATGTCAGAACAAGGCCTTCAACAATACAGACTTATGTCCAAACACCGGCTACACCTTGTTGCTTTTGTGCAGAAAACTGAAAAGGAGCACCAAACTCTAATAACATGGAGGATTGGGATCATTTATCCTAGTAAATAATAATATACATAATTACAGATTATCAATAAAGACTAGAGAAACACTAACCTGTAAACTCTATCACAATAAAAACAAATTATTGCCTTGTTGATTGGTCTACACAGCTAGGAAAAGACTAAATCAAGTGGCTCCTGGTACAACATAAAATGAAATGAAACAGCACAGGTGTGTAATAGAATACTGTAGTAGTTGAACTTAAGGGGTTGGAGCGGGACAAAGATAAATATGGCAGGCCAGTGGTACAGGTGATTGACGTAATTCTACAAGTGATGGTGGAATGAAAGTATTATTAATACATATGTACAGAATAATGGCAAAAACTGATCAATCGTTAGTAACACTGTCTTCTTGTACCTCAGGAATATCCACAGTGGAAAGAGTCACAAGGCCAGACACCCGCTCCACTTTGTGAGGACTCCTCCTGCTGGTCACTCGCACCATAGACGCACCCTCCTCTTCCTCATTCTGGTCCTGCGGAGTACAAATGCAAAAACCATCTTTAGATTACAGGGAGGCCAAGGTGTTATGCCAGAATATGCAAGGTATAAAGCTTCCCTTAGCATCATGAGATCTTTCTCTGACAATTTACTAAAATTAATTTAGGAAAGTAGTAAATAATCCTACTTAATTACAAAAGATACTTCAAGAATGTCCCACTCGGGTGAAAAGTACAGTACATTCTGCTGTCCTCTGCTCGACTGGCCATGCCTCACAACCCTTTGGACCCTAAGGCCTTTTTAACCTCATCTCGGATAAGAATTTTAGATGTAAAATGAAGGTTTCTTCAGCCTGTGTATGGTCTACATGGGTGATCTTGGTGTCTCAATGAACCTTGTCGTTGCTGTAAGTGGAGTAAATATGCACGTTCAAGCCCCTGGGAATGTGTAAATGAGAGTGAAACACAAGCTATAAAATTAAGTAACAAAAAAACAAGAGAAAATTAGAAAATGACCTCTAAATCCTTTGGCAAAGGCCTAAAAACACACACACACTAAAGTGCCACTTGTGCAAATCCTGATGCAGGAAAAACATACAGATTTAGTGAAGAAAATCCAGGCGTTATATGGCAAATTTCTGCAAAAATCAACTACGAAGGTGAATACGAACATATTCTTATGTGCCTATGTTTTCTGATGTTTTTTGTGTCCCTTGCTTGGTGTGTTTTAGAGCCAGAGTAATGTGCCTGGTTTTTCTTGTTCAGTTTGGTGAAAGAATTCTGGTGAAAAGTACCTTTTGTGGCTTCAGCTTCATTAGCATGTGTTATGTTTTGTCAAAAAGGCTAAAAACAAGGAGCTAAAAAACAAAACAAAAGGTTTTTGGAGGAACCTTTTTGTTAGCTTGTTAAATTTACTGTCTGATGGTGGCATTTTAGCTGATTTTCCTGTGATTGCTGGGATGGAAAACAGGTTAATGTTACAATCACCTGTGTAGACAATGCCATTACGCTCTGGGGGAAGGTACCTCACCCAATTGAATGAGGTTAGGGCCTCAAAGGGGTAAATTAGTTGCAGTGATTTGCAACTGATGGGTCGGGACCCAAAAGTGGGTCGCAGAAACCATTTTCAGTGGGTCGCAAGCTTTTCCCAGGGAACATTTCTTCCATTATTTATCAACTGAAAAAGAATGAAAACACGTCCAGCCTGTTAAAATGACTGTTGACACCAGTTTCAGCTTTCAGGGTTTTATTAATTGCTTCTTCTACATAAATTTATAGAGAAAATGCAGCATTTTCTATTTCAATTCAATGATGTTTTGGGCCACGGCTTGTCATCCTAATGCGATGGTGGGTCTTGACGCTGGTCTGTTGAGAACTAACTACTTCAGAGGAGGCAGAAACTGGTACAACACAGCAAAAGGCTAAACAAAATAAACCAATAAAATTCACATTTGGCTCCAAATTTCCCTTTATATGGCTCCATGGCTCTGGAACAATCTGCCCTGTGTCTATCCAGCCCCAGCTCTGAACATCTGCACCGGCTTTTTGTCCAAGTTGTGCTGCCTCTGCATTTGATTTTCTCTGCGTTTACTGTTCCTAATGTATTTCTAGTATTTTATATAATGTCTATATTGTAAACACAAATGAACAGTTTTTTTTTTTTTTAATAAACTTTACAGTCAACTCTGAGCTCTTGAGCAGGGTCGTTCTTCTAGCACAAGGAAAACACATGCATCTTACACTCATAATAAGGCATTACACATTTTATGTAATGCAATATCTAATAATCTGTAATCATCTTCTTTCCACTCCTTTTCGAGCTGAATTTTTGTTATTAATACAAATACAGCATGTTCTGTGTATTGTTATGTATTGCTTCTTTTTCCTTTTTTTCTGTTCTTTGTTTGTTATGGTTTGAAATAAAAGTATTCATTCATTCATTCAATATCTCCCTTTGAGCATTCACCAAGATTCATATCTGTAGCATATTGATGACTGTCTAATAAGTGCTGTTTTGTTCGCTGGTGGCTAGCTGTTTTAATGATCAATTCTGTATTCTGTATACACTTGTAGTTAGTTTTAAAAGCTTGACTTGGCAAGTTTCATGTCACATTGTATTCATTATTCTCTCGCTTCATACTTGGTGGTGGTAAGCTAAAGCTACTATTGTAGCCACAGACCAGTGGGAAAAACACAAATCAGTGCCTACATTAGGACTAATCTTTGTCTTCTCCTTGAGCTGCTACTTTTTACCTGCTACTTTGCACTATATCAGGTAATATGCAGACTCATTAAGCTTCCATACTCCACTAAGATGACGCCTTGGCCAGAATACAGATGAGCACATTGCAAAGTGTCCATTAGGCCTTTTCTGCTAGCAACAGCTTGGTTCTACTCGGCTCTATTCGCATGCACTCGACTCCTGTGATTTATCTCAAACTGGGGTGCATGTACTACCTGTGGTAACTTGGTACTCAGGATCATCTACAATTTCATATTTTATTCATTTTAGTTAGAGATAATTTAATATATACTTTAGTAATGCATTCAAGTTAGATTTTTTTTTGTGGTATAGACATGGTTTACACCCAATTTGGACATACAATAGTTTAGGAAGTGGTTCTTGGTATGAAAGGTTTGAGAACCTCTGCTCAACAGAAAACAGAAGGTTCTTGTTCTGGGCTTCACAAGCTGGAACCACATTAACAACAATAGAGGCTTTTTGAAGCTTGCTCTGTCATGTTTTATCACCCTAAAAATAAAGCCAAGAGCTGAGAGGTGAAAGCTGTGTACAAATGCTGCTTTTCTGAGGGACCGGCGGGTCTGATAACATTACCTTTAGTAACTACTAGGCTCTCCTTGACCCAAGGCTGAAGCAGATACTTAAAAAGTGCCAGTCTGAGGTGTACGCACCAAGTGGAAACATGTGATAGTTGCATCGGTGTGTGCTGAGCAGAGCTGAGAAGGGCCAAGCAGGTAGAAGTGCCTATTAGCACCTCTGTGTCTGTCCTTAGAAGAATATTTGACCCTGTTCAACTGGCCACACATAATCCAGTTCAAACTTAGGGCATGATGAGTGTTTAAACCAGCCTTCCATTAAGTGATTGGGTGTACTGAGGGACTGCATGCATTTTAAGATTAAAAATGTCCCACGCCTTTAAATTGCTGAAGCGTCACCAACAAAGAGCTTTCACTGTCTGTACAGTATTAGTATTTCCACTCTCTGCATAAACGACATAAACAGTAGATTTGAAGACCTGTCTGAGCCATCATTAGATATTTGAACAGCCATTTTTCATACGGACAACTCTGTAAAAAAGTGGAAGTAAAGCTATTGATTGTTATGAAAAAAATATAGTTTCAGTAATTTCACAGCGCTTCGAGAAACTTGCGATATAAGTTTGTAAAGCATTGGGTCAGACTGATGGAAGCGAGTGAGTGAAGTGTCTTGCCCGAGGACACAACGGCAGTCTGCACTCTACTGCCTGTGCCACTGTGACTGGCTCTTCGTACAAAGTAGTTGTTTTGGTTACTGTTCTGCTTAATAATAATATTTTTTGTCTTTTTTAAAAACACATCTGACGATCTCCAGCACGAGTGAGCCACGACACAGTCACGCAACAGTCATATAAATCAAATCTCTGGCCTAAAAATTACCTTTGGGGGAACAATTGAAGTCACATTTAGCACATTAAAAAAGAGTAATGAATACAAGCACAAAGCCTGAACTCAGTGGAAATTACATAAATGGAAAAAAACCTTATTCTGCCAAAAAAGTAAATATAGCAGTCAATAGGATTGTTTATTCTTAAGCTTTTTAAAAACTTTAATTTATTTCATTTTTTGTCGATCTATCTTGAAATAATAATTTTTACAATGATGGTAGAGCGGGGATTGGGGGTTTGAAACCCGGCTTCCACAGGTGCAGACTGTTGTTGTGTCCTTGGGCAAGACACTTCACCCAGTGCCCGTGTGAGTGGTTGGTGGTGATCGAAGGCGCAGATGTGTGCAGCCACGGTTCTGTCTGGAGCCACTGAGGCTAAGCATGTAGCTTACCACCATCCAGCATGGAGTGTGAAGCTGCTACTGTGTGAAGCTCTTTAGATGCGAGTTGTGTCATATGAAAAAGCAAAATACAAAAGATTCCCTTTCCCCGTCGCCCTTTATTTACTTCCCTTTCTATAAAAACACTAGATATGGAGGAGTGTGATGGGAGAGAAGCACTGAGACTGTATTAGGAACCTTGTTGTTGTGGTCATGAAGCATAAACGCCACGTGTATCACCATGTAAATATTTACCACTCTTGTTCTTTATGTATAATATTAAACAAGAAAATTACCTCCCACGCATGCTGCCGGTTTGCCTCTACCACAACACTTTGCTCTGCGTTCAGCTGCAAGGTCACCTCGTAACACTCCTGAATATCTGTGAGAACAGAAACAATAACAGGCTGTAACCTACATCAGTGCAATTTTAAATGTTCTAATAGTGTTCTTGTCTGTTTCTTACTTTTCTGGTGCTTAAGCATCATCAAAGCATTCATGAGCACATAGGGAGAGTGTTATCCCAGAGGTATAACACAGGGGTGAAGAAGAGGAGGTGGAGGTTGTCTGTACATCTGAGGCCAAACTCAACATTCGCAAACTAAATGACTCAGGCACAGACCGTGAAATCAGGCCACCAAACTTACAGACAAATACATCCGTGTAAGCTCTCAGTCGTCCATCGTAGGCAAAGATTCTTCAGTCATCATCTGATTCTGTACTCAGTAGTTGAAGTGTAGGACGTTTCGCTCTTCATCCAAAGAGCTTCGTCAGCAGCACTAGCTTTGTGGATGAAGAGCGCAATGGCCTACATTTCAGCTACAGAGTACAGATGACGACTGAAGAATCTCTGTCTACAAACACATCTTCAGTACATTATTCCAGGTTGTTCCTGGACTTATAGTTACATTACACAATAACTTCCATGTTCTTAATTTTCCTGCTATTTTGAAAAATAAACTTGTGTAACTTTGTCTGCAGTGCACATACTGTATATAGAGTTTAAGCAAGGTCCCTTATTTTTTAACACTTGTAACTAACTGAAAATAACTCATCTAGTCATGAGATTAGCACAGTTACATGGGGAGACAGCACTGAGGCTGAGGTAAGCACTAACATGTCATATGGACCTTTGTACAGACTTGATACATTTGAAACATTGACAGGAGATTTCTCCAATGCAGTCTGTTATAAGACAACCAGCAATAAGAGACAGTATGTCCCAACACGACACAGTGAGAACAAAAGTGTAAGAATGGAGCATTTGACTCATCCTGGATCTGAATGTGGAGGAGTGAAGCTGTGTGTGGGAAGACGAGTTGGTTGCCCAGCTGACTAAAGAGCACGCTCACTTATACAAACTCTTATGTGCATGCAATCTATTAGGTCTACCTGTCTGATCATCTGAAAGGCCATTTTAGCACTTTCTGTTTCATGAGCACGTGTTCCTTTATGCAACGGGGAAAACCATGACTCCATGTGTGTTTGCGTTTAACTTTCAGGCTGCCGTAACCTGTAGACTCATGTCTACAATATTTCACTGTTGCAAAATGATGCAACACGCCACCAAAGACGAAACCATTGTTTACCCTGGTGATATATTCAAGTATTTGATCACATGACAAACCTTGGAACGATTATTGTGTAAATTAGAGAACATATTGATATTTATATGCTGCCGTGGTTTAAAATGTTACATACATAAAAGAGCTGTATTTGGTTGCTGTCAACAGCTACTCTTCATTTGCTATTGTATTTATACACAGTCAGTATTTTTGCCAAGTCACTGCACTGCAACAGTATGTTTTATAATTGTTTTCACATACCAGAGGTGAAAGTACTCAACATTCTTACTTAAGTAAAAGTGCAGATACAGGACCAAGAATTTAGTTAAGTAAAAGTATCAGATTAAATTTCTACTTAAGTAAAAGTATAAAAGTATCCACTGTAAAATGTACTTCATAAGTAAAAAGTAAAAGTATTTTTCAAGAGTTGCATGTGCAGGATTTTTTTAATCCTTTGAATCAAACCAGGACTAATCCAGGTCTAAACCAGGTCTAAATTAGGGCTAAACCAGATCTAAACCAGGTCTAAATGAGTAAACCACTAACTCAGATCTAAACAAGATCTAAACCAGAACTAAACCACATCTAAACCAGGTCTTAACCAGGTCTAAATTAGGACTAAACCAGGTCATACTTTTACTTTAACCCCAATTTTAGTAGAAAGTCCCGATACAGGCTCTAAAATGTAGTTAAGTAAAAGTAAAAAGTATTCATCATAAAATGTACTTTTTTCATAGTAGTCCTTTTTTAGTATAATTCTTAAATATAAAGCATGTATTGTCAATTTCATGAGTTTCCAGGCTAGTTTTCTTGCATTTCTGTGACTAAACCCTAAAAAGTGACCCGGTCAGTTGTGAAATGTGCTGATAATCTCATCTCTAAGAAATGTGTTAGAAAAGTTTGGAATGAGTTTGGACCACAATTAGCAATTTATTTTAAATTAGGTATAGTGCCTTTAAGTAAAGTAAAAGTACCTAAAATGTGTACTTGCACTTTTTACTTTGTTACTTCCCACCACTGTCACTACTATATAAAAGCTGCTCTTATGTTCTTGCCTTTGATGCAGATTCCAATCTAGGCTTTATCCCAATCTCATTCAGAAACATTTCAAGTCTGGATCTAATAAAGTGTGGACGTGTTGTTGTCTAAAGAATCACTTTGTGGGTTATTGGACCTCTTATTTGTTGCTCACCTATTGAACTGAACAAAGTCACGCTGCTGCTAGTCAGGGTGAATCATCCAAAGAAAATGTGCCCCTGGTTCTCTAAATGTCTATGTGCAATAACGCGCAACTAACACAAAGGTAGGAAATAAGCCGTTAAATATTTTCAATCGACTAAATCAAAATATTCTCCATTCATTTGGGATTCTCCGTGATTGACCATGCGTTTCTGTATGGGTCCGTCAGTGAGTGCTACATTATGTTTGTATGCCATGACAAAAGGATGGATGCCCTGTTTTAGGGTAGCTTTGTTCGTGCCTGTCCAACCATGTGCACATCCAATCAAGTGGCCCGAACTGGAACGTCCCACACAACATCGGACTACTTTACATCCCCCCAATGCATCCAGGTTAAGTCACATTCAAAAAGAGATTCCTGCACTGATGATCGAAACCCTTTGGAGACAAAAGCACATCCCATCGTCCGCAGTGGAGTGTCAAAAAAAACGAAATGGAGTTTATTTTCCAGCAAGTTCTGGACCAGCCATGACTGAACATTCTTTATAAGGAATGCAAGGAATTCATATTTGACCTAATCCACCCTTAGTCATTCTTTTGGTTAAAAGTTGAATTCCTTAATTATGAGTGTGCATGGAAGATACAACATATAATAAACAATGTACTACAACAAATCCTCAACAGCTTTCATGGACAGCACTCACAACACATTTTTAATTATAAAAAAACTACTACAGTATGAAAAACCTGTAACAAAAGGTCATTGTGCACAAACGCTATACACTGCACTGGCAATATGGAGACCTACATTCCAATGGCTTAGGTTCATTATTATGATCACAACCATCTGTTCCATTGAAGTGCCCTTGATAAGCACAAGACTGTCTCCACCACAGAGAGCACAACTAAATGTTAAGAAGTAAAAGCATTCTGAAAGCACAGCAACAAACGACACTATTCCTTGTCTGTCGAAGAAAAAAAATAGACTTCATAGTATGTGCTTCTTCAAAGAGCCTGTTGTGTTGTGGGTTTTTGTGGCACACAACGATAAAGTGAAAATGTCAAAATGCAGATATGTTTTAATGAGTGTGAAGCATCCCCTCCTCCAGATTGTCTCTGAGCAGCGTCGGTGGGTCAGCAGGAGTAAGAGCAAAGCCAGGGGCACGACCACAACATGATGTGATAATTAGAGGGACCACTCTGGCAGTGGTTAAACTCCACAAATATGTTACATGTCTTTAAAAAGAAATGGAGGTCAGCATCTAAAATTGTTGAGGAACACCTGGGTACTTATAACTATATAATATAAATGTTTACTATTTTACTTGGGCACATAAAAAACACTTTAATGCATGTGCACCTTTGTGTGGGTTTCAACACAATAATAAAAGTATGACACAGGCCTGATTGGGTACACAGCAAACCTTTGTGGGACATACTGAAAGGACTCTTTCATACACTAATTGGGAAACATTTAGATTGAGTTAACCTCCCATACAAATGAATATAACATGACCTTCTCCACATCCTGTCTAACATTGCAATAGGCCTAAGAAAGCACTGATTCTAAATCAAGCAAAAAGCTGAGTGTAAAAGTAATACAGTAATAATAGTAGTTTAGATTAATTTCAAACTTTTTCACGCCTTAAAACATTGCTATTATCACATTTCTTACCTAGAAGTGCTTTAAAAAGGTGGCTGCCAAGAACAGCAGACACTTTAGACACGCTGGTCTTCAGGGACTGCTCGTCTGGACTGGTCAGGTTGGCCTGGTACTGTCTGAGCAGCCCCACTGCTCTGTCCGTATCTGTCAAAAAATAAACACACGACAAATCAGCAACACAACAGCAAAAGCACGGGAAGAAAAGATCAAGAGTATCACCGGAGTTGTCTTTATTTGATTGAGTATTAGCATAACTAAGATGAATCAGGAGTGGGTCTCTTCATAACAAACGTGACACGTGTCAAATACAGAGTAATGCTAACGGTACTCACCATACTTGTGAACCATGCTGGAGTCCAGGAGGTCTGTCATGAAGGTTTTAGAACACGAATGCAGCAGAAATAAGGCTACCACATATTACACAATGGACAGCAGTACTAATGCACAACAAATCTACATAAAAATGAAATATTTAAGGTTCCGTCCTGTCACAGAATGCTCCTGGGGCCGCAGCATCCACTCCCTCTCCAGGTCAGAGATGTGACAAGAGACTGTTAGTTCATGACAACTTCCCAGAAGTTTGGGAAAGGCTGTCCGCGAGTCCGTGTGATCCCCTCCCTTTTACACATACCTCACCGTCACAAACACAGCCTGCCTGGCATTATCGGACAATAAACCTGTGCCCGACACAATAAAGTGTCGCATGCTACGGGGTGAGTGTTTTGTCATCATGTGGATAACATCATGGCTTTAATTATCCAAACGTCACTGTTCACGGCTAATTTTAGCTTTATCAACGCGGTTTTCTGTCCAGTTTCTCCATCTGTCTTAGTATCGACTGCCATCTACTGGTGGATTACGGTAGCGCAAGCACCAGACACACCCAGGTAAAGTCACATATTTATTGGCTCAGCTAAAACACACACACATAGGCATAATAGACTCATAAAAAGTGTTGAGGGTAAATACGTGCGTGAAACAGTAAATACATTTTCACAGTAAAACATGTCTACACATGAACAAATAGCACATACAGTTGTGCTCACAAGTTTATCCTTGTAAGTTTACAGAGCCTTTTAATCTTTTGGTCATTTTTCATTCATTCAGAATGTGAATGATAACACAAAAATCTTTTTTCCACTCATGGTTAGTGGTTGTGCGAAGCCATTTATTGTCAACGAACTGAGTTTACTCTTTTGAAATCATAATGAAACAGAAACTCAAATGCCCCTGATCAAACAGGTTTTTTTTTTTCTTTTTAACAATAAATGGCTTCACGCAACCACTAACCATGAGTGAAATTAAGGTTTTTGTATTATCAGAGCACAATGATAGGTAACACTTTTTACTGACCACTACATACTGTGTACTAACAAGGTAATTACTTTCCATGTAGTACCAAGATATTTGCTCTCATATTACTGTAATTACGCTGTAATAACATACTTATACCTGCTATTAACAAGATTACAAAATAAGTACTCAATACTTTCCATGTAAAACCAAGATAGTTCCTCCCTTTTACTGTATTTTACACATTAATAGCAGTTATTTTCAAGTTTGTACCACTACATACTGTGTACTAACAGAGTAACTACAAAGTATTTACTCTATACTTACCATGTATTACCAAGATAGTTACCACTACATACTATGTACTAAAGGATAACTACATTTAAGTACAACATAATAATAGGTTACTTAAAGTGTAAGTAACATAGATTATGGTCAATAATCTAAAGCAGGACTTTCCCAGATTTTACCCGTAACAACTCATTATAACATTTTGTCTGTGTAGATTCTCAGTCGTCCAGGAGTTGTCCATAGTAGGTCGTTCAGTCTTCATCTATACTCTGTAGTTGTAGGATGTTTCGCTCTTCATCCAAAGAACTTCATCAGCACTGAGCAAACTTGGACACCAGTGGATTTCACAAAGACCAGTAGGAGGAGTTTGTCTGTGAGTCCCACCTCTCTCACACCTACACTTCAACTACAGAGTAAAATACAGTAATAGGGGTGTAACTATCTTGGTTTTACATGGAAAGTATTGAGTACTTATTTTGTAATTACCTTGTTAATACGTATGTTATTGCAGAGTAATAGTGTAAATATCTTGGTATTACATGGAAAGTTTAGAGTAATTACCTTGTTAGTACACAGTATGTAGTGGTCAGTAATCTAAAGTGTTACCCAACTATATAGCCCATTACAACATACATACAATATCCACTGGCGTTAAAAAAAACTCACATTCAACATACAACAGTAATAGCCTACTGGCCGTGAAATGCTCAGCGTCATCATAAATGACACAAGTTGTTGCTGTCCTCTCAGAGACAGAGGTGAAGATGGCTGGTGATTTTATGGTGTTGCTGTCTTTTTCTTCCAAACTACCTGTTGGGTAAGAAGGGGAACAGTTCTTTCTCCTTCCAACTGAATGACTTTCTTTCGGTTCTCAGACCTGAAAAGCAGAGGGGAACAGCTTAGAGTACTAGAGTTACAGCAGGTGCAACTTGTATGTACAAGATTCAAATTATACTCTCAATTTGGTAAAACAATCATTTACACAATAATTTAGCCTATTCAAGAACATTTCAACAGTGATTGAATGAAAGCACCAACATTGAACATTAATGATACATTACCTGGCCTTTGACTGAATTTAGATTTATTCCTGATAAGAAAAAAAAACATAAACATCATTTTGGGAACATTTCTTTGAAATAAACTGATGCAGAAAACAGTCTATAGCAATCTTACCATTGATAAATAAAGATCCCTGCCATTATCAGAACAGATGCCATATCCACTGTAAGCCATATTATTTGATATTTTCGGCGAGGCTGCAACACATGCCCACAGGGTCAGGAACTGTGTTTTAACCCTGTCGATTAAACCTGTACATTCATGTCTTCATTCATGTACATGTTCCATAGGAGTACACCTGTTCTTTCTGAACATGTTTTTAACATTGCTTACCATGGTAGGCAGAAATTCTTCAGTCTTCATCTGTACTCTGTAGTTGAAATGTAGGACGTTTCGATCTTACTCCAGAGTACTACAGAGTACAGATGAAGACTGAAGAATTTCTGCCTACGATGGACAACTCCTGTACGACTGAGAACCTACACAAACGTATTGCTTACCATGGACCAGTCTGGGCTCTCAACTTCTTTCAGTAGGTGGCATGCGTTGGTGGTCACAGAGCTGGCTCCTGCACACCACAGCAAGGAGAACAGCCACCTTTCATTCACGACCCACAAATTCACTTCAAAGCCTCTCTCACGAAGTTCTCTGTCAGACACAAGAGAGCAAAACAAATGGACTGTGAGTGACAGTTTTAGTTATCGATACTAAACTGCTGCATGTTCCTGCAATGCTATTCTTTGTGTTAAGTTTGTTCACTCAACCATAAACAGTACTAGAGGTACGGGAGTTCATGGTATTGAATTCTATTTGAGTTGGAGCAGGTGCCAATACAACTCTATGGGAAATGGAAAATGTCCAAATGTTTTCCCTGATCAGCATTTGATAGTGGTTGTATTCTCAAATCGGCCATGTTATTCTTGTTCCTGAAAGTCTTTTCTACTGGCCAACATCATCAAACACGTTTTTGAATATGTCTCCACTTTTGGACATCTTTATGAGAAAATAAATAGTCTGTATTTCACTTTGTGACAGTTTTTTGTTTCATGTGGATTGGCCCAGGAATTACAGAGAAATTGGAAATAAACGACGACATCTGCATTTCTATAGGCTCTTTACACAACCTATTGCTACAGTATATACCCGTGCTGGTTTCGACTAAGTGTGAAAATAGTTGCCCAAGGCTCTGGCAGCAGAAACTTTATATTCAGTGCCTGCCTCAGCACGCCTGCAGGTAATCAAAACAACAAAACTGTCTGCCCAGTAGCATTAACGCATACAGTAATTTTGACAGTTTATCTTACCTTACCACTATATTATTACCTGATATCTGTCGTTTTAATCTTGCTGTATTTCAAATTTAAGCAAGTTCCTTTTCTGCGAATCATCTCGTCTACATTGTTGTAGACCTGGGTGAATCGTGGAGCTCTTGTGCGGACATAGTCTTTCTCCTTTGGGGGAAGCCAGAGCACCTGTAAAAATAAATAAAATAAAAAGGTCATACAGTGTGAGGATGTGTTTAAAGGGTGACCAAGAGTAGCATAAACCACCCCAATTTATGAATCAAAGTATATTGTTCAGACCTCTTTTATTCTTATGTAGCAGTCTGATACAAAAAATACACAAACATATTTTCATTGGTAAAAATTCTACACAGATTACCCTGCAATAGTACATTAAAATACATACGTCTGAGAGTAGAAATTTAAAGAATACAAAAGAATAATATGAACTTCAACAGTACAACATAAGCATATGTACACTTCCTGAAGCCACAGTAGATATTACATTTGATCAGCATACGACTTACTAGATGCGGGCTAATGCCAGAGCGCAAGATGGTGTCCACTGTACCAACTGTGTCATTTTCCTGGTTGGGACTGTACAAGTCAAACATTACAGAGATGTTGTGCTCCTGAGCCAGGTGGAGCAGTTGTAGTAAAGAGGGGATTGTCTGAGTTCGGGCCTGTGCCTCATCGTCCTTGGACAGTTGTGAAACAGTCCTAAAGGGATCTGCCTGCATATGAGAGTATTTCAGACTTTTATTTAGTTTAATTGCATTTCGTGTACTGCACAGTGGTCCTTACCTCGATGAACCATTCGCCTGCATTCAGAGTCTGATATTGGGCCCATGTCAGACTGTAGCTTTTGTGCAAATCTTTGTCAGGAAATGTGTCTTTGGCGTTTGTTGTTCTCCGTAGAAAGTTGGAGTTGTGGTCATGCATCAGAAAGGGAACTCTGTCCTTACTGTGTGACAATATTGAAAAGCATATCAATAAACTATTCATTGGACACCACAATAGACAGTAAATACTCAAACTGTTGCGTGTACCTGAGCTGTACGTCTGTCTCAAAAGCTGTGACACCACATGATATGCTGCGAGCGAATGACATCATGGTGTTTTCTGGGGCCAGCTAAAGAAGCGGACAAGAGTATAAGTAAAGCAAACCAAACATTATGCAGCCATACTACTGTCAACGCACATATTTGTGTGTATGAACAGACTAGGACCTAAAGTGATGCAACAAAGGAGTACTGGAATGAAGTGATTCTCACCATGGGCGCCCCTCGATGTCCTATCAGCTTCGGTTTGGAAGGTAACTGATGCTTCTCTATAAAACACGGGGACCGGATACACAAGGGGCAAAGAAAGATGGCAATGGACACCATCGCAAATGTTACGCCAATGAAAAACCTGGACACTGAAAGGTGAAACATTTTTCAAACATTACTTTCATGTTCTCCTTGAAAAATAACCGAAACATTGCATTTCTTCCTGCAGTATATATTTGTAAACTGTAGGAAAAGATGCAATTGTAATACACTATAATTATTTTTGTTTTTTGGATGTAATTTACAACTTACACCTACATTTTGTATCAGTTGAGAACATAGCTTGAAAAACAAGTTTGCTTAGTAGTGTCATGGCTCCGACGGCGCCAAACTGCAAAAAGGGGGCTGTGGCCTGCCAGTAAAATGAACAACATGAATGAAAATATAACAACACATATATTTTATGTATTTTTGTGTTTTATATTGATATCCATACTTCGTACTATAGGTCTATAGCTTTTATAACGTGCTGTACCTCCAGAGAGAGCTGAACAGTCAGCCATTCTTGTCGCCACATACAACTAATCCCTGCAACTCCAGCGCCAATGAACACAATCCCACCACATAGAAAAATCTGAAAGATAGGCAGCGTAAGATAAAAACAAAAACAATACTGATTCAAATTAAACAGTAAACTGTTTCCAAACCTTGTGTACCCAATGTAGACTTAGAGGTTCTTTTAAGGTAACTTGGATCAATGCAAACAGCTGGAACAATATAACAGATTATTAAAAAAATAAAAAATACCATGGGTTTGTCTTAATGATTAAATATGATTCTCACCAGCAGGAGGACACAATAGGCAGTTAACAATGCCGAAAGAGTGATCAGTACCATAAACCAGTTTATCCACAATTGCAGTGCCGTGAAACCTTTCCTGATACCAGAAGAACAGAGGGCATTGTAAGGTTAGTAGTAAAGGTGACTACATATTTAAAAAAAATCCCGTGTTTAGTATGTGCTCACTAACCAGTTAACATCTTCTTGATCATTATAACTAACGAAACAAATGTACATCCAGGTGAGGGCCAGCACAGCAACCACCGCAACAGTGGAGAACCAGCAGCATGATTTCTACAACACATAACATCAGGTTAATGAGCCATTAGTACAAATTTGGCAATGAGAAAATTAATTTGTCTTGTTCAAACACATTGGCACAAGTACATGCAACATACTACATCAAATTCAAGCGCACCCCGAGATATGTCTTTAAGAACTTGTCAGGACTTGCAAGTTTATTTATTTGACCAGGAACAAGATTGTCAACGTTTCAGTCGTCACCTTAGATTGACTTTTTTCCCCCTAAAAGTCCATGAAGGATTTCTAAAGCAAGTTGACAAGAAAGATTACGACTGCTGGTATGTTAATCCCGGGGAATTCTCTTCATCTTAAGGAAACAAAAGTTATGAAAAACATATCAAATTATACGAACTTGCTTGCTTTCGGTTGTTTCGCCAGTTTTATCCCAATGACAGCTGTACAAGGTCCTCGTGCAGACCACGCAACAACATTTGCAGCTGGACATCACCGCTTGTGTTTATGTGGGATAACCTTTTGTGGCCCCAAAAGTGACTGCTGGATGCATAGAGTCCAGAAGTTTGAGTTCTGTCCTTCAAACCTATGAAAAAAAAAGAAACAATACATTAAAATGAGAGATTTTGTGGGTATTAAGTCTATCAATGGACCCTTGTGCACGTGATGGGGGGAGTGGAGGATAGGACTATAATAGCCACTGGTAACAGTAACAATGGTCTGCACCATGGGGCATACAGAGCAGGGCACGGACTGGCCACAGTGAAGTCAGACTGTTCTGGCCTCTTCAACGCAAACAGAGCCAGTGACAGGCACATCTATGCACTCAGGGGGTAAGGGAGAAAATAGTCTAACGCTTTGTTTGTGACACGCTGTGCTCAGAAATGAAAATGATTAAAGGGAGAATGTAACTTTCTTGTGCCAGATTTATTTGAACAGGCTAGGACATGGAGAATGTCACCTGTTTGTCACAGCTCCGCACATGAATGATGTGGGTTTTTACAGGCATGGTTTCTGATGCCAAATATTGTGCAAGAAAAGTTTCTGTTGGGTCTTTGCCAGTAGGGTTAAATTTGTTTATGATGTCATGCTATAAGTCATGGTTGAATTCAGAATTCAATCATAAGTCCTGATTGAATTCTGACATTGCTAATCTTGACATTTTACAAATGTGTACTACAAATTAATTCATTAGCTTATCTGGACAAAGGAAAGTGAAACTGTCACTGTCTGAAACACTTTAAATAGTAGTAGTAGTAGTAGTAGTAGTAGTAGTAGTAGTAGTAGTAGTAGTAGTAGTAGTAAGTGAGGTGGAATTCTCTGGCAAACAGACAAGTAATTACATTGACTGGTTGCCAAAAAGAAACTCTAAACAATGATGAGATGATGCTGCAATGAAATTTGGGTTAATTTCTAATGATATACTTTAATTGTCTTTGACCTGTGAATCATATAGACTACAGTCTAGAGCATACATGCAATAGTTTACAGACTACATTGAAAAGATTCAAAAAACTGAAATGTATATTAGATTAATTCAAATAACATAACAATTTGTTCAGCTGCTTTACCTGCCATTGCCATGTGGACAAGCATACAGTGATGCAGACATAATGAAATGTGATGAAAGAAATGCAATGACATGTTAAAAGCATAGTGACTGTAAGAGTCAAAATATCAAAAGATCTTACCAAAGGAAATAACTTGTAGAGATGTTGCTTCTGAGGCAGTCACTTCTTGTCTCCCTGTGGAAACTCCAGAGGCCCGTGAGCTGAATGTGAATGGGCACATGAATGGTTTCTTGAATAAAGGGGTGTCAACCATGGTGTCGACAAACTGTGAAGGGGCGTGGCCAAAAACTACATCAGGTATTATAGAGTTCACGGCCTATGGGTATTATTTGTGAAAGGTTTAACAGTGTGTAGACAAAATGTATTAATTCGTCTCCAGAATGAACAAACCAGTTTAACTGTTGCCAGTGTGACTGCAACAGAAGGCATTTTCAAGATACTCTCAGCAGTCAATTGTGTTCAACTGTGTTCAACAACAAACATCAACAACTTACATTGGACCTGCAATAATGACCCTGAGTAAAACATAAACATATATATATATATATATATATATATATATATATATATATATATATATATATATATATATATATATATATATATATATATATATATATATATATATATAGGCATTCATTTTTTCTCTGCTGAAAGTGAGAAACATTGGTTACCTCTTAAGCCCGAGAGGTCTTTTTCTGAGAAGGGTAAAGCTGCAGGCCCGGAGCATGACCTCCTCACCGTGATAGTTCCTCAGCGTGATACCTCCTCAGCGTGATAGTGCGCCCTCTGCTGACGTAGGGCCGAGGCAGTCTCACGCAATAGTAGAAAGCTACACTTCTCAAGATGATATTATTAGCGCACGTTGTTTGAAAAATATAACATAACTTAGAACTGCACATTAACTCAATGATTTCTCCCTTCCTGCTCTAATTACAGACTTAGAAATAACATGTTGGCTTCCACAAAGTTTTGAAATAAAAATGTTATTTGTTTAATTGCTAATCTCTGTGCACTCTTTCCTCTTTATGGAAAATTAAAGATCTGCATTAAAATAAATGCATACAAACAATTGGTGTCAAACAGGGTTTCCATGGGGCATTAAAAAGCATTAGGGTTCCAATTAAATCTACACTTCTCTGAAAATTATACCCATATATTTTTTACTGCATAAATTAATCAAACAAACAAAATATGGTCAAACTTGACATTTACTGCATTGCTTTAAATATTGAAGTATTCCTCAGTTTGATGGCAAATCTTAAATTAAATATACAGGTTTTTATTTATGTATTTAGTTTTTTTTACGTTAGTAGCATTAAAGTTATTAGTTTTATATATATATATATATATATTATATAGTTATTAGTTATATTGTGGCGGAGAAGAAAGCAACACAAGCGGATATTTGTGAGTAAGTTTATTCTTCTCAAGCCAGCAACAGA